>JANJYP010266790.1:0-10295 GCA_024605115.1 Rastrelliger brachysoma | reverse complement strand
GCAGGTTCATATTCATCAGCAGTCATAGTGCCACCTACTGGCAGCAGGAAGCAACACGCATCACTGTTTCAGTTGTTAATCCTATTAAGTTAGGCAGAGGCATATGAAATTGGCAAGACCTTGGTGATGCTACATCCGAAAGCTCATGACTCACACTCAAACGCTGTTGCCATGGCAACTCATCTTTCACCATGAAATACAATTCTGTTTTTGAGGAGCCAGAGATGTTTTTATAGTCACGAAATTTGACACACATGTCTGGACAGGTGTCCCTTAACATCTTATATAATTTATTTGTTTGGGCATGTCAAAATGGCTCAACAGCGCCCCCTTGAAAGCTTCAAAATTGAAGCCCAAGCTTCTAGATTAATGTAGAAAAATTTAATTAATAGAGCATATGTATCATGTCCCAACACACAAAAAGCCTCTTGGATTTTTCACTTTTTCAACTATTTCCAGGCCTTATAATATAAAGCAGTTCTCCTGCATTTTAAATCCAATGTTCTCCACATTTATTCAGTTATCTTAAGACATTTGTGATGATGAGTAATGAGAATCTAAAGTCTGCCTCAGACACCCTTACAATGGCATAACGTCAAACTGCTATGCAGCAGTTGTAACTTTAACAGACAAACATCAATCTGCACCTGTCTCACGGTTGATAAGACTCCCATCCTGAACACATATATGCTTCAGTATCTACATGCACAGAGTTTCAGCACAGTTAAAAAGTAAATCAAAGACACAATTTAATAATGCATACTGGAAAATGTAAAGACTAATGTCACATTTTCTGTATCTGCTTTTCAGGTATGGTTGAGGAGAGCCAGAATAAAACCACCCTGGCTGAGAGGGCCTTTTCGGAGGCCAAAAATCTGCTTAAGGCAGAGGTAGCACAGAAACAAAAACAGAAGGGGGAGGAGAAGAAAACTGAGAAGAAGAGAGACCAGCATGAGGAAGAGCAGTCTGCTGCAGCTGCATGGAATTCTAGTGACAATAAGCAAGGTAAGACACAGCGAGAGGAAAAGCAACTACAGAAGAAGAGTATGCTGTCTCTTTATCTGAATACAATGATGTGTTATTTTTGTATTGTCACATGGAGGGAAACCAGATATGGAACCAAAAGCCGAAATATTATAACAGACTTTGGAATTTCATCTGGTGGACTTAAGGAAGATGATGTCATGGGATGTTTAGTTTATATGTTGACCTCTTGTGTAAGGTTTTATTCTTGTCTCTGAATATCTTATATGCCCCGTCGTTCTCTTTGCAAATATAAAATCTGAACCAAATCATATTTAATTCGTTTCAAAATCCAGTTAATTAAAAATCAGCCTATGAGGACAATGGATGGNTGTGTAAGGTTTTATTCTTGTCTCTGAATATCTTATATGCCCTGTCGTTCTCTTTGCAAATATAAAATCTGAACCAAATCATATTTAATTCGTTTCAAAATCCAGTTCATTAAAAATCAGCCTATGAGGACAATGGATGACAAGCATCTTAAAATATTACTGTGGGGAAGTACTAAATAAGGTGGCAGGAGGCAGACTCAAATCTAAAATCATATTATTTATCTACATGATGCAACTCGTATCACCACAAGATGAAAAGGAAAACAAACTAAAATAAACTTATCTGAGGAAAAGTTCGCTCATAAATCTTGCAGGATGTGCATGTGAACACACGTACACGGCCATCACTTTTTCTCCCAAATGACCAACAATCAGTTAACACAGCATCTGGACAAACATGGCTTTAAATATTCTTCTCTGACTTGTCAATATATCACAACAATACAAATTATTTTCCACAAAACATTGAACCCACGACTATCCTTTTCCCTTTATTATGTAGTTTAACTCATTGCATGAAACCAAAAAGTGCAACCCCTTTGAATCTGGAAGAAGCATTGTGAATGTGGTCACAGTATTTGACTGATTTAAGAAGGAGATATAATGTAAACATAATACTAAACAGAAAGAAACTCTTATATAGTATGCAGCAACTGTTATGTAGTGTGCTCCAGATAAAGATTTTATATTAGCTAAACAAAAAATTACATGCATAGTTAGAAACAGGTCAATCTAAATGAGATAAATGGTTTGGTCTTTGTCACGATTGTATTCCACATAAAACTACTGGATTTGCCATTGGTCAGTGTCAATAAGTGATGAGAAAAAATAAATTATGAGAAATTATTCTACTTGAGAACTGAATACCCACAGAAAAAAACACTACTGTGAAATGTTGATGTGTTTTACCCTCATGGTCAGTGCAGTTGTTTTTGTCTCTGAAGTGTATCTGGTCCCAGTTTCCCTTTGTTGTTAGGGATCTGCATTGTTGAAACTTAATGAGCTTTCTGCTTGTAATATTTGCTATAAATGGTCATAAAACAGGGAAATGTGCATTTATGGTTTGTATGTTTTTATTTTCTTGTGTTTACTTAAAATGTGAAAATACAAATGTTTATTTACAAAGAAATAATTATGATAATCTCACCTGAAATCAATTGATAGTCTGACCATTCTGAACATTGTTACGATAGCATACGGTTGAAAAGAAGTACCTTAAAATAAACCTTGTCTTATCTCTCCTGTCTTTCTTGCACTCATTGAAGCTCTCAGTTCCCTTCAAGCTGAAGGGCTGTGGCATTGACTATAATTCCCATGAGCTGCCAGTGTAACTTATCACTATTACTGTCACATTCTCCCAGACTCAGAGTGTGCAGACCAGGATTCACTGGTGCACAGAGAGCCTCCAGCACAAAATGTCAGTTCCAGATCAGCTTCAGCTACACTCACAACGATCTACACAGAGACGGTCCAGTTCCTGCTGAAAAACAATGCCTTGCAGGTAAAAACATATATTGTAGCCAGTGGTTTACCAAGCTGACCAGCCAGCCTCAGATTCATCGTCAAGTACAGTGTAAACCAAAATAAACAATATAGAGTACTAGTGGAGTGTAATTTTTGGACTCCCAGTTAAGTGAGTCAAGGACTGAAAGTAATTTATGACAAGTGTTGTTCTAACATTTGAAAAAAAATGATGGCTGTAGAAAATACATGCATCTGGAAGTCTTTAATCTCTATAACTAAATTAAGACAGCAGTAATCCTCCAACAAAAATAAAATGAAATAAAATTATGTGTGCTTTATGGCTGCTAACACTGTTTCCCTGTTGTCAGATGGCAGAACACACACTGTCTCAGGAACTGCTGTGCTCACGCAGTGGTCGCAGTGTTTCCTACCTCCTTCATCTGGCCCATTTACAGTTGCTCAGAGCTGATTATTGTAGTGCCGCCACCACCCTCAGGGAGGCACTATTGTACAAAGACCAGGTAAGCACAAGTTGACAACATGAGTAAGGACAGAGGCACATGATTATCTCATTAACACTGTCCTGAATGGCTGAAGCATACTCTTTTATGGATGCAGGGAAACAAGTGATTTTAATGAACAATATTTTTAGTTAGGCTCTTTTTTACCATTGTTACTGTTAATGCGACATAACCACACAGCAGTGGCTATATGAGCACAAATAAACCTAAACCTGAAACCATCTGACCTGAAGAGTTTCCCACCTTGTGAGCAGGATGCAGATGCATGGGCACTGAACGGTCACTGTCACTACCTGCGCGGGGAGTTCACTGAGGCACGGCAGAGCTATGAGCGGAGCCTGATCTTACCACAGCAGCTGTCAGACTCTCACCTTGTTGTCCTTCGCCTGGGATCTATCTATCTCCAGGAGGGAAAGGTCAGATATAAACCATGAAACCTGTCTGATCTGACCAGTTGGACACTTTACTGTGTACTCTGTGTGCTGTTGAGTCAGAGTAGGAGATTCTGTCTTGGTACATTTCCAGGAAAGGATAGAAACTTCACCAGTTATTTCTTTTCTATCAGCCATAGACTAGGTTCCCCACACATATTAGAAAGTCTAGAAATGGACAGTTATAATGACATTGCTGTTATATTGCTGTTTGTGAATGTGTGTAAGTGTGTGGGCAGGGTGTCATAAAGAGAGCAAAGCACAGAAATCATGTTATTCTCACTTTCAATTTAAGTTAAAAAACACATCATTATATCTGCAAAACAAATATAAAAACAAACACAAAGTCACCCATTCATATACTGTAATTGAATGTCTCTGTGTGCTGTTTTCTTACAGTATGAGCAAGCCAAAGTTGTGTACCTGCAGGCTTGTGAGCAGTCTCCATCCTGCCTGACCTGGCTGGGCCTGGGCATCACCTGTTACCGGGTAAATATCCTGCTCCTTTTTTCACACTATAATTGAAATGATGGCTCCTAAAACATTTAAGTATATCTGACTTGATTCTTGCTTCAGAAAGCTACAAAACTTTCTTTTTTTACACATCATATCTTTGTTTATTGAACATGTGTCGACTAACAGATGTAAAATCATGACATTGGCTTTTGGAGCAGATCAAATTAGAGGTAATTCCACTCAACATCTGAAAAGTCCTACTTTCACATAGGGATTATATTAAACTCTAATTCTACTGTGAACAAAACCCAGTTTGATGTTGGTTGTATTTGAAACTACTTTGCTATCTAATACGATTCATATGTAGAAAACAGCTGTGGAGTTGTTGAGAATCATGTTTTTAATTTTCTTTGGAGGGAAACGAGCTGTGGTTGTTTTTGTGTCTCGCTGTGTAGCTGGAGGAGCTGTGGGTCGCCGAGGAAGCTCTGACTGAGGCCAATCATTTGAACAACCACAATGCAGAAGTGTGGGCTTACCTGTCTTTGATCTGCCTCAGGGTGAGTGATGATGTCGCTCTGAGAGTACACTGCCTGTGTCCCAGTTTAGGCCCGGCCGCCTCTGAAGGCTGTATTTCAAGACTGACTTAACAGGTCAACACAAATATCCCATTTGGGAGGGGACAGAGAAGATGTATACTGTGGCCAATATAATATAACTTATCACTCGTTAATTGTATGACCTTGCCATAGTCACCCAGTACTTGTTTCAGCGACAGCTGACTCATTTGCAGTAGAGAAGCAGACTCAGTTTGACCTTCAGATACAGTGGATACACATAGATGCAGTCCCTGAATTGGGACATAGTAAAACAAAGATTGACTTTTTACTGTCTACATTTTGATTTTCCCAGTCAGGCCACAGGGACTTGAACTAACCACTTGATGACATTTTTTTTGTTCCCCCTTTATGTTTTCAGTCTGGCAGACAGAAGGAAGGAGAGCAGTTTTTCAAATACGCCACAAGGGTGAGTTGGACTAACGATATTTATCTCTTGTTAACTGACAGTAATGCCATAAAATTTAGACGTTAAAGTATGTTTAAATGAAAAGATACACGCATAACAGTTTCATTTGTTTCTCAGTGAAATATAAAACTGTTTGATTTATTTTGAACACAAATTTTTGCATTTGAGCGTTACTGCATATTGATTGCTTGTCGTGCTCTCACTTGCATTAAAATTAAAATATGAGCATGTCTTTATCTATTTTGTTATTTGACAAAAAATATCTGTTATCCAAAATCCTCACATTTCCATTTTTAAACAACAAACATAAACTCCTGTCTTCCTTTTTCTTTGTATGCAGTTCAAGTTGCAGAATAATTCACTCCTGGAGGAGTTCATAGAGCTGCAGGATCAGGTCCGCTTCAGTCATCTGGTGTCATGCTTTGGAACAAGTTGCGAGACAAAGGTTAAAATCCTATGAGCAAGTAAATTTCATATGGTATATCTATTTAAACTGCAGGGTTATGTTCGGAGGTGTATTCATTAATTGTATTTTGAGCATGCTTATGTATTAAATGCTTTATTGAGAAAAAGTAACACAGTAAGCTCAGATAATTATGTTGAATCTGATTTTACAGACAGTGGAAATGTTCAGTAACTGACCAAGCCATGAAAAAGTCAGCCTCTGTTCAATATCAACAAAATAGTCTAAACATTTATAAAACAACTGCAATATACCCTTTAAAAAATGAACAGCATTAACACAGGAAAAGAAAAAAGGGCATGTGGTGACCAGAATCAACAGATTACAAAAAAAATCATTACCTCTCCCCTCTTATGTCCCAACTAAGACCTTCAAGCCTTCATAATAAAAGTCCTCTATTTTATCCAAACAGCAAAAACAAGCCTGATGAAACGCTCCAGCTTTATCCTTATAAACATCTTACCAGATTTTGGCACAATCCTCCCCGTATGGAAAGGAAATTTTAATATATTTTATGTAATATTGTTTTTTTTGGCCACAATTCCTGTTCAAGAGATTTATAATGTCTCTGTGACATAAAATGCATTTTAGGCGTAAATGTGTCATCAATTCATTCATGATAAATTTTGAATGAAGAAATGAGTGCTGTGGGATTATGCACTTTTACCCTTAGATTATAATGTATTCACTAAACATTATCAAAGATGTCAATTATTACCCATTTTACCAACTGTGCAGTTCATATTTTGAAATACACATTGTACGTCAAACAGATTTGCTTTCCATTCGGGCAGTTTTTATTGTGCCATGTCCCACGGTAGTTCTGGCCTGTACGGAATCACCGTCTTTCAGCAAGATCATTGTCTGACTTGAGCAAAGACCTCCCGCAGCCACGGTGAATCCTCATAGAGGCGAGGGTCACCCAGATACTCTGACGTCCTCTTGTAGAGGTAGTAGTACAACACAGAAGCTGTGAATAGGAAAATATGAAGAGATTGTTATGTACAAAGCACAGAAAATACATTTCTTAATCTAAAGATGCTTAGAGCGTGACTCTCATTGACACCAAAGCACAACATTACTGATGAAGTTGAAATAGATGTTGATAGAAATGCTAACTTTTCTTTGTGCCTTTTATATATTTTCTGGCCTATGTACTGTACAACTACTGTACTACAGGACACTGTAACACTTGATTAAGCAATCAGCGACACAATAAACCAATTCAGCAAAATCAATTATACATATTCACATAATTAGACATTTATGTTAAATCCCTAATGACCAGCTTAGTTGCTCTGCTGTGAAAGAGGAAAATTTAATTATTACAAATCACATTTCTTTACATTATTGCCAACTTTTTCATCCTTGCGTGCAACAACATCATTAACGTTCATGATATTGTAATTAATAACAACTTGCAAAAACTTCAAATTGGCCTGAGTCTGGTAATCCATCACATTGAAGAACTTGTGGTAATGCACTGTAGACCTATGATATTAATTTCTATCAATAGATAATAATAACTTCACATTTAGGAGAAAATCTGACAAAATATGACACATTACATTCTTGCAAAGAAATATCAAGTGATAATTCTTAGTTTGCATAAATTTTCACGAGTAGCTTCAGTGTTACTACTTTAAACAAGGATCAGATTATTAGATATAATGTGATTTTACATGGATGTCATTGCCAACAGTGACAATTATACAATGATCAAAGTGCCACAAAGCCAACTGGAGTTCATAGTGTCTTTAGGTAGAAGTTTCCAAGTGAAAGAGACTTGTGATGCAACATTGAATCACACACTAAGGAAAGTCTGGGTGGGTTTTGAGCAGTCAACAAAACTAAGAGACAAATGAAACATGGCGACAGTACATTCTCAGTGATCCCTTACTTAATAAGGGATCACTTGCAGAGAACACCGACTAGACATAAAATCCTTTTAATCCACTTATGAGTTGATATGCATATGAAAATGATGCATGTGGCAATGTGAAATCACTGCCTGGAGTCTGTTAGTAGAGAAAATGGACTAAAAACAACAAGAAAAAAATCAACTTAGGGAGCTATACGTTTTGTGTCAGTGAGCTTCACGAAAGGATTTTAACAAGAGTGATAATCTTGTAAATCTATTTAAATTGTTGAAAATATCTGCGATGTGGATTCAGTTTAGCAAACTACAACTACAGCAAGGGAAAATAAAGAAGGGAGAGGAGAGTAATTTCTTCCTGTATGCTGTCTCCTACCTCCTACAGTATATTCAGCTTAGTATTACCTTTACTTCTTGTTATTTATTGTAAACCAGCATATGAATAGAAGTAAAATCTAAATATACAGAGATATAACTCATTTTTTTCTACAACAGATTATGTTTGCCCTTAACAAAGCTCTCTAGAGACAACAATAATTGAATATGTAGGTTTTTGTGTTTAGATAAGATTAAAAAAACATAAATGCATAATAAACGCATTTGAATGGCATTAAAAAGAAAGTTTGTATGTTATCTTACCAGTTCTTTGGAACACAAACAGCACCTGAAGGCCATCTGTCCAAATAAATCTTTTGGTATTGAGCCAGCGTAGATTCTGGAAAGATTATAAAGAAAACATCAGTGGTCACTTTGCTTTTAATTAGATGATGTAAAGATGAAAAACATGATGCTGTCCAATTTACTCATTAAAATCAAACTGATGGGAAACATCTAGTGGTTGGCATAAGACACAGATACTTCTGTTTCATACATACTTCATACTTCTGTTTTAACAAGATAGAGGAAATTTAAAATGTTTGGCAGCTTGCATATCATCCAACATATTGTTTTATTATTCACATGTAAACCATTTAAACTTTATCAAATTTGTGGAATTATATCTCCTTACAGGCAACCAGGTCATTTTAGCAGTTCATAAATATAGAATAAATGTTCTGCCTATTTTGGTGCTTATGCAAAAGAAAAAAGTGACATAACCATTTGTGTATTTACGTACCATAAGCCAGGAGTGGAGTATGATACTGAAGGTCAGATAGAGAGCAGAGAGCATTAGCAGAGCTCTAAATCGCTCCAACAATATGGCCACTAGGCCAACCTGGAACACGAAGGTGTTAAACAGCATCAACAGAATGATGATCAGGTTAAACAAGATGGCAATATCCTGGATTCTGCCAGAAAAAGACAAGAAAAGAGAAAGGAAATGTGAGCGCAGTAGAGATGGAAGACAGAGACAGGGAGATTACATGTGCAGCTTACTGTGTGAGGATAGTGCTGTTTCATTTCATCCTATGACTCAATACAGACAACTAAAGCATACTATTTTTAGCTCCAAATGGTTTTCCCCTCGTGCCAAAGACAATGTTTGGTTGCAGAATTATTGAGAAACTATTGCTTACATGAAAAGTACCAGCTGGACAGCTGGCTCATCCCTCAGCAGCTCACTGAAGGAGTTGACAAACAGATCGAAGGAGAGCAGGCTGAGTTGAATTAGTAACACCAGGGAGTAGTTGCCGGTTTGGAGCGACTCCGGCCCGAAGGCTGGGCGCCCGGGCGGATTGTGGTTCCACGATGGATCCAAGGCTGCAGTGCGTTTGCACACACGCTACATAGAAACATGAATCCCCACACGACAGTTCTGACTGCTTGGGGTGCTCACTGGGGCCTTCGGCTGGTTCCTGTGTCCACTTTGATTGTTCAAATGCAGCTTGAGTCTGATGGCCACAGCATCAGGGCTCCATTTTCTGTTTTTAAAACTTATTCCCGTTTATTTGGAAAAAAAACAAAGTCCTTTCAAAATGGGAAACAGGTTCAGGTTGTAGGATGAGTTGACTGGAAAGTAGTGAGGGCAACATGTCCAGACTATTGAGTTTCACAGTTTCGACATTAGCAGATGTGACAGTTCATGGCAAGCTGCAACAGCAAAGATTTATTTAAAAAGATTTAAAATTATTGAATCTTCATATTAAAACTGGTGAGACATCAGCACCTGAAGTAAATGCAGCAGAGATTCTGTGGAATAACACAGAAGAGACACATTAGTGTGCGGTGGAAAACATCATGCTGTGAAATGAAAACATCCTTCTGCTGCAGATTGACAGACAATTACAACAAGTTCCTTCAGTTCAGTTATCATCTTGTTATTACTAGATAAACTTTTCAGTAACACGACTTGTTCTTGTTATATCACAAAGTTATTTGTTATAACAAGAAACTTGGAAATTGTTTTTTTCATGGTGCTGCATGCTGCTGAAAGCCCTGCAAGCCATTTGAAAAAAGAAAAAACTGCCGAAGTATCCAATTTTATAAAGACAGACTGCATCCTCTAAGAATGTTGGTCTCATCTTTGAGATTCAGCCTTTTTGACCTTGTTAACATGTCAGACCCTCTGAGAAAACTGCTGAAAGCCTTTAGCTTCAAATATTATAATTTGCATCCAGCAGAAAAGATAAAGCATGATTTACTGACAAGGTATTCCTTCTGATAGAGCACTGTTAAGAGCTTCTAGCAGCACCTTATACAACAGTGACCTAAGTATGAGTAACCTGGATTGCTCAAACTCTCAATAGCCTGGACTGGCATGTCAAC
>JANJYP010266647.1:0-17640 GCA_024605115.1 Rastrelliger brachysoma | reverse complement strand
ACACACACACACACACACACACACACACACATTTACTTTACTTAATCAGGAGTTACCATGCTGAGTCATTTGACATGGCAGTCTTTCCTGAAGTCTATCAGGGCTGCCAAGTCGGCAATGTCAAATAGGGGAAGACGTTCCTTCAGTTTTGCGCTCATATAACCACATTATGAACTGTTTTACATTTCCTTACTCTCTTGAAGCCACTGTAGAGTATGTCTATTTGTTTCACTTTACTGTCATGTAAAAAATGGAGGTGCATCAGTCATTCCATTTTTGGATGAAATAATCAAATAAGCTTGCAGGTTTTCTAAATGCATAGATAGAAAATTACAATGTAATATGATATCTTACCTAATATTTTACCATCGAACCTGCAATAGGTCTGTTGTAAGAAATGCAAAATGTTTAAATAAAAAATATAGCTGCTGTAATTGTATATTATATAAAGTGAATTAATTTAATTCACTTGATCTCTTGCCTACAATAATGCATCATCATAAACTGTCATCCAGTTATTAAAAGGCTGCCCTCTGTAGCATGTTGAACATAATTGGTGTTTTTATTAAATAAAAAGTATTTAAATGTTTGTGTACTGACTGACTTGCTGTTGTTATAAAAAGGTTCTAATCTTTGTGAATTCAACTAGTAATGCATGAAACACCATCATCTTATTGTCTATTATCTTATTTCTCTAAGAACACTAATTATATATTCCACTCAGAACTCCAATCATTGATGAGTGAGTGAGGAACAACCTCTCATGCTGATAGCTGTTCAATACCAACATGCACAGAAATGACAAGATGATAAAGCTTTAATGTCCTTATGGACAGTATCAATATGTTTGTGGTAATGAAAGGGCTGGATTACTGTTGCCAGCATACAGACTGCCTATAAGTAACTTATTTCACAAATCAAATACGCTCAGATAATCAGAAGTCAGTCCTTTCCATTTTACATGACTAACATCACAAACAGCATGCAGTGTAGGAAGAAGACAACAGCTGTGTGTCTGGTAATGTGAATGAATCAAGTCCGAAACATTGTAATAAAGTTGCTGTTACATGTATGATTTACCCATCAGTTAAAATGTAAAAATAATGTGTGAAGAAAACTAGTAAGGAAAACACAGCCAATCAATATGAAAAATTTCCTTTTTATAAAATACATTTCCAAAAATGCACCACTTGCAGCTTGTGCAGCTGAAACCTGTACTTGGTGATGTGATTTGTGTCTTTTTTTTGTGTTCTTTTTTCCTCCCAGAGCCAACGACTTAGTAGAAATGCCAAAAATATGTTGGAGGAAACTTAGCACAAGGAAAAAGAAGGGAGCCATAGGATGCATGAAAATGAGAGAATGTATGTGCTTAATGTTTGCACAAATACAAGTACTTTCTGGCATGAAAAACAAAAAAAAAGCCTTAGGCAGCTACTGCAACATTTCTCAAGCTTGACGCTCTTTCTCATGGAGAAGGTTTATACAGATGGCATGAAACTAGAAAAAAAGCAGGAAATGATAAAAGATATGTATGTAGGACGCTTTCACCCTTAGTAAGGAGTATTAAAGAAACAATCTTCTTATATTAACATAAAAATTATCATCTCTACTGGTGCCAACAGTGTTTATTTGCATGTGTATGTTCACTGCAGAAAAAATGTTTATTTTTCAGCTTAAAAGTGTCACATTCAGGATATCTCAAGTACCAAACATGTTTGTTCATGTTAGGAGTTAAAAGACATAAATATACTGGCTGAAATATCTGTGAGATATTTGAAAAATATTAATGTATGTATGGTATGGGTCATAAATCAAGTTGAAGTTTATGACTTATTTGATTTTTGTAGAACATTTTATTTATTTTAAGGTATTTTAAGGTACACTTTTTGAGATCATCACTCAAATTCTCAGTAGTTCATTCATGTTCCGGTTCCCAACTTATTTGTATGGGAGAATCAATTTGAAGCACCTGTCTTCATGTTCCAGGAGACTTCTTAAAATGAGAATAAATAAACATATTCAAAGTGACAACCTGCTTGCCCATCTCTGAATGCAGCGGCTATGCTTGCATTGAGTTGGTGACTGGCAAATGAGACTGGTGCTGCAAGAGCAGAAGCCCCTGATTGGATGATCACCAAGTACATCTGATGATCTCTCTCTCTCTCTCTCTCTCTCTCTCTCTCTCTCTCTCTCTCTCTCTCTCTCTCTCTCTCTCTCTCTCTCTCTCTACTCATCGTTTTCCTTTCAGTGGGGGGATTGATAGCTTAACAACAATTTGAACTGTTGCTCCACTGCCAACAGAAGGTTCTAGATTTGAACCCCAGCCACCCCAGATACTGTCTATCTATGCAGAGTTTACATGTACTCGCGTGGGTTTCCGCCAGACGCTTCAATCCCACTCCCCGCTGTCAAAGATGCTTGTGTTAATATGTTAATACTTCTTGTTCATCTATTATAAGCACTACAGGGGGGTCATGAAGCCAAAGCTCATTGAGACTTGCCTCCCCATCCTACGTCATGCCCCCTGGGGTCATTGATGTTCCAGACACTTCACAGCCCCCATTCAACCCCTCGCACTTGACCCCATTTATCCCTCTCCTTGACCGTCAATCATCCCATTGTACATGACCCGATCCAACCCTTCCTGAATTCACTTATTAAACCAAATAAACTATTTTTATACTGTACAGAAGGTGTGGCTTTTGTAAGCGAACATATGAGTAAAAATAGCATGACCTTGGAATGTGTCACTCAGTTTAGTGTTTCTGAAGGCAATCCATGTATTGATCTCTCTATGCTACTTGATGAATGTTGTAAGCCTATACATGGGGGTTGAAGGTCAATAATGACATTCGACTGAATGACTCTTTAGTGGCGAAGACTTTATGGTGTTTCATTTATCTACTGACTCATTTGTTAATACTGGAACAAGATGGATCACAGCTGTACACACATGTATGATGACAGTTGTGAACTGACCCACATGCTGCTGGGAACCTTCACAGAAAGGTTATTTCAATAAAGTAAGAGGTGATGATTTCTTAAAGTAAGACACTGCTGTATGATCTTTTTTATCCTTCCATCTTCCTGTGGATCTAATTTCCACAACAGCAATTTATTTTAATCTTTTGTCAGACTTAATGTAGGAAGTGCTCTGTGAAGGAGTAGACGTACAAACAATGACAGTTTACCTGAACATAATAATGAAATTAAGTTTCCAAAGGCAGCAGTGGCAAACTATTGTTTCCTTGACCTTTAGCTTCCAGTTTTCTCTTCATTATGTGTTGATAGCCTCAAACAAAAATATTCATCCATTCACACTTCAAAGGCCCTGTGTTGTTAAGTGAATATAATGCCAATTCCTTAAATTGTGAGATATCCTCCTTCTCCCTGAAGTTGCTTAATAATGGCATTTGAATTAAATTACCTGAAATGAAATAGATTGCTACCCAGAGGACGATATAGATTTTACTGTTTTAGATGAAAATTGTTCTGCAAAAGCAAATCCTGCTGAGATATAAATAATCATGGAGTGCATACTCATAAAATTAACTCCTACTGGAGTGTTAAAGAAATTAATTTGACCATGCTGCTCAGTACAGTTCTAAACTATATTATACTGATACAAAACATTAAACATACAATTTACTCTAGTATGCGTATTACATAATTATAATTGATAAGGAGTTGTGTCATTTTCAGACTTGGTCTAATTGGATCATTTTAGCAGTTTTGTTATTGTGTTTTACCAAAATGTGAACTGACGCATCTGATTTGGTAGCCTTAAATGATAGCCTCAATTATTTGTATTGCTCACTGGTCTTAAACAGACAGATACAACCATCAAAAATACCAACTTCCTAACTAAAACCGGAGAGCTGGAAATGTGAATCATGTTATTGATTATTGATTATGGAATTATGGAACTATGGACAATGTGTTTATGAGGGACGATTGCTTCAGACATTGCTTGCTACAAGTACATTGAAGAATAGATTAAATAAATTCTGCACTTTCACTGCACAGCTGAGCCACTCGTCCTCCACAGTTATCAAGTGTGGCAAAAGGATTGGCTTCAGTTGAAATTCACTCTTATTCCATTTTGCAGCTATTTTTAGGAAACAGGGTCACTGGAACTGTTGTTTAACTATGTTTTCCCTTGGTGACAGTTATACAATTATCAGTGCCTTTTCTAGTCTGGATAGTTATATTTTAAAAGACTAAGACAGGAGGTTATAGCAAATCATATACATTAAAGTTTAGACACACTTTGTTATTGAAGAGAAGTTTCACACTGAGATACAAATCAAGTATAGTAATAGCTTCCCAACCTTAAACACAATCTTTCAAATGTGCTCTTGTAATTTTCTTTACTCTTAGAATTCAAGCAGTTTTTAATTTAATATTTGTAGTAGTAAAAACAGTATAAAAAGCACAAATACTGTATACCACATAGGACAATACTATACACATGGAGAGTACAGCCTCTAGTGCTGCTAAAGCAAAGCACCTTATTTCTATAACAGTGATTATATCCCTATAAAATAACTTGACAGCAGTGAGACTCTTTTTATCTGATGTATAATAATAAGAAAGTAATGAAATCACTGGAACCGGGAGTCCAGTGATAAATGCCTTCTCTAGATATTTTGGGGTTAAGAGGTGTAAAAAACAAAATCAAGCAGTTGTTTCCCCTTGATAGTAATTATGTTTCTTGCATGATCAGTCACAGTCATTTGACAGCCAAACCCTCACAAACCCTGCACAATAATGGAGGTTGACTGAAGGACTCATTTCCTCTGAGATCTAATTATTAATTATCTTCTGTCTGGGAAACTTGGAAGTATTCACATTTCATGGATTCCAGTAACCTCGTAGGCTGATGGGCTGCTGCCCGACAGCGGCTGTTGTGGTGTGTTAAGTGTGGCCAGAGTGTTTCATGCCAGTTGATGTGTTCAGAGTGGGGACTCGCTGCAGGCACTGACAGAGCTCCTCACCTGTGATGGCACACTGAAGAAACATTATTCATAGCTGTCTGGCTGTTACAGTCACACACACAGTATTCAGAGTCAACTATTGTTAGATAAATGAACTAACACATGCTGACACAATATATCCAATAAAAAATATGCAATAAAATAATGTCTAATTGTTGGGATCGAATAGGTTCGTTCATAGGTTGAAATACAGAGCAAGATTTCTAAAATAACGTATAGTATATTCTCCTAAAAAGCTAATTCAAGTTTATGTGCAGTCTGTCGGTGCATTTGTGAAAATATAGGCACAATTAATTATCAGTTTATTAGAAAGTTATCTCATCTCTTACAGGCTCTCTATTAAATGAGCATGATCTATTATACAGTAGTAGTAGTAGTAGTAGTAAAGTGGTCAGTTTTCATGTTTTACTAATTTGATCCTTGTCAGTGAAATTTAACACTCTGTGTAAATAATGATTTCTATGACTGTTTCATTACATGTTCAGGAGTTTTTGATCATTAAAGTTGATTATTCAAAGATAAAGTTAACATGAAGTTTTTATTTCGTGTACTACCAGCACCCGAACAATGATAAATACCACTACGAAAATTGAGGTTCCTTTTAAGTTTAATTGAGACAAAATTCAGTGTGTGTTTTTGCACTGATTAACTGACCTCCATTTGTTTTTACAGCAGTGACTATACCATCTGACATAGTGGACATGATGGATGACAGGACTTTTGGAGGTGAGTGAAGATCATGCTTGTTCTTGTAAAGTGGTTAATTAGGAGGATGCTTTGCCTTTGGCATGGCCAACACAGACCTTTGTAGAGGATCATGACTTGGCATCAACATTTTTGCTGAGTATTTGGGTCCTTTCTCTCACTTGTGTATACAACTTAATGACAGAGCCAGATGTTAATTTGGAGGCACCACTGAGTTGCATCAGGGACATCAGCTATATTGTAATTACCATCTGTTGAGGATCATACCAACATGGTCAATTTTAGTAAGATCCATATGGTGTTGCCATAGCAAACTAGATTGGTGAATAATTTACCATCCACTTGGACCAAATGGTTTTGTGAAGAATGGAAATGGCTTTTGCTTTACTTTCTTAAAACTCCACAAGGACTCTGGAGATATTGACAGATGAAACTAAATGACCTACTATAAGGCATGCATTGGTACCAACCATGTTATGATAGCTTGTCAGGAAAGGGGCTAAATAACATTGAACTGACATGGCCATATTCAGAACATCCCCTTTATAGATATTCCCACTTTGCGTTAATCCCATGAAGGTTTGAGCCAAAAGCGCATTTTTTTGCATGAAGTATAACTGTGGCATTTTCATCTATTCTTAAAGTGGTGTATTTGAATATTTATGCATTCTGGGGTCCCTAAACAGTCTTTGAATTTCATAAATTGGGTGTGACTGGAAAGCTGAGACTTTTGTGGATTCAAGGAGCACAAGTTGAATTCATTTGAAGGTGTTAATCCCTATGGTAGCCATTTCATTGTGGTGATACTAGTTTTTGAAACTTCACCTCACTGTATAACCTATTATGACTTCTAGGATAATTACAGCCTCGTGAAACTTTACAACCACAGACTGGAGGCATTTGGGTTGTAAGTTTTATATATTATATTGACAATAAAGGGGGTTTCTGAGCAATTTATAGTGAAGTGCTCACCATCCAATTGCAAAAAATGGTTTATGATACCAAATAACAGCATGACTTTTTCTGAGTTTTTTTCTCAAGATCTTGCCATCTCAGCATACTATTTTGGAGGTGTTTTTGGCGCTTATAAAAAAATCAACTCTGGAATAGTCAAAAATCAACCCAGATGTCACTGCAACAAATTATAAAATATATATAAATGTACACCTAAAAAACATAATGCTTATTACAGATTTTCAGTTTTCATACGATGTATACTATGCGGCCTATACTGTTGATCTGCTATCTCCTTCCTGGTCCCCCACGCCCCCTTCAAAAAATGGGTCTATGGTAAGGAGGGATGAGTTGAGGTTAAAAGTGTCTTTGAGCAATTGAGTTCATATGCTTTCTGCAAATTTAATAACATTAGTTCCTCTTTGAGGTAAAAAAAAAAAAAGAAAGAAAAGAAAAGAAAAAGACACACAATACTAATTCCAAGGCCATGTTTTAAGTAAATTTTCTTTTGTTTGGCGTGCGACCTTGCTGAAATCTCACCTGCACACCTGGTTGTGAGGAGGATAAACGTGGCTTCAAACTGAATGTCATGTCATTTTGTTCTTTTCTTACACAGTAGAGAAACAAAGATGCACAACAGTCTCTAATCCACATTTGCTAATGTTTTGTTTTCTTGAGGGCTTCTATCATACAACATTTTTACAAAATTTGCTTCATCCATCAAATAATGTGGACCTGAATTAAGCAGGACAGGTGTTACTTCTGTAGTGGGAAAGGTCATCTGTATCGCTGCTATTATTTTCTGAGTATAGTGGCAGCATTCACAATAAAGGATGCATCTTAACTCTGCCTTGCCTGATTCAGGTCTACCAAAAAAATAGTAGCGATATTAGTATTGTTAAAAAGAAAAAAAAACTGCCACCTGCTTCACTGATGCGAGAGATTGGCCGCCGCAATTCAACAGGCACCATCCTTGCAATAATAATGAATCGCTTTATGCAAAGCCCCATTAGTGGATGTGCTCACACTAATAATGGGATCCAGTTACTTTCTCTCCTAGTGGCTGTCATGTAATGCAGCCCCGTCTTTGATCTCTGCACAGTATTTGCACTGGACACTCTAATTGGTCTTTGATGGGTTTTTGGCTTTGATCATGTCCTGCAGGCACAGCAGCCTGGTGTTTCTCAAAAGAAATAAAATAACAAACCTCTTCTTTCATCGTGAGTGCATGTGTACATTTGAGTGATCATAATCAATGTCAAAAATGTAAAAAAGGTCACCACAGGCATGTCAGACACTAATCCAAGTCATCATGATGTGGCCCCACACTTGATCAAAAACAAGTTTGTAATATGTTCAGGGTTGAGAAGAGTCCAACCTTTTCTCTTTCAGGGAATGATGATTGATTATGGAAGATCCTGAGGCTGATATGACCGCCTGCGCTATTTTACACTATCCTGTTGTCAGCACGGCTGCCCACTTATAGCTACAGGGAAGAAAGCCCTGTTCAATTTTATCTGATTAACAACTATTTATTATTTTGAAGTAGCTCATAAACTGTAAAAAAAAAAAAAAAAAAGTTCAAAGCTGACAGACTGGAGCACTTGTTGGAGTTTTTCCTTCTGTATTTCTAACCTGTTGCAGTTGATGTGAAGCACTAACCATTAGCCTAATTAACCATGAGAAGCTAAATTTCATGTCTTTTTTTTCTTGCTGCTACCCTGGAGAAGTGCGCTAAAGAAGCAGATTCCAGATTTTCAAACTTTATCTTATCAAGAAGGGAATAAAAATGAAGGTTTAATTTTTAAGAAGATAAACAGCAAAAATGATTACCTAATATTTGGTGCGGAGCACAAAAAAAGTTAAAGTGTGAGCCATAGTCATTTGATTTTGTGCAATAATTATTCTATTCAAGATGTCATAATAGAGGGGTGCAGCACAGAGGTTCATTTATTATAGTTGTGAAGAAATCTAATGCTGTTAATTTAGTTTCTGGTTGAAAATCAGCCAGCTTTTTGATATGAAATGGTGAGTATGAAATGTATCTTCTGTAAGAAAAAATGAAGGCCCTGTGGCAAAATGCATCTATTGGCTTCAAAGCAGAGAGAACCACTTATAAGAAAATTATTTATCTATTTAGTGATTAGTTTTGTTATTTATCAGAAAGCTGCATGCTTTGTTTTTGTACAAATTAAGTAATTGTCATATGTTTTTACAAGTAAGGATACAGGAAGTAAGTGATTAATGTATCCAGCTACATAATTCCTAGAGCATTGTATAATTACAGTAACATCGACGACACTGTTTCATTTGTGACACAGATGCTAAGACTTTAAATACTGCTGTATTTTAACAATATTGAAGACAAATGAGTTTGCTATTAAATGTTTTCTCATAGTCTGAAGGACTTTTGAGTTTAAACTTTTTCCAGAATCAGAAACTAGAAAACACCTTTTTGTGCTTGTAATTACTGTAAATTATATATTGGGTTTAATGTTGTTTCTGATTTGCAAATAACCACAGAAATATGATGGGAAAATATATTTGGTTTTGGCTTGTACAAAAGCACTGCTCTGTTCCCCTTAATGCTCCATTAGTCTGGGATGAAAGAAACATACTGTAACGGTTTGAACATTTAAAAGCTTTATCTGACTTAGAGCCTCTAAAAGTTAATCAAACCATAGTTATTATTAATCTCTTTGATGTAAGATTTTAGTCTTTAGAAAACAAGATAGTAGAGAGATAGATTGCCATCTTTTCCACAGAGGAGAGATATTTAGTAAAAGTCCAATCCCCATCAGACCGTGTTAGGTTGACATGTCTTCAATCTTGTGTGTCCACATTGTTTTGTAGATTGATTATTGTTAATGCCTAACCAAATGACAAGATGATCGAACCCAAGTCAGATTAAACAGAAACATCTTAAAAAGATAACCAATCATTGACAAAGGAAGCAAACTTAACCTCATTTCAAATTAATTTAAGATATTTTAAGATAGGTATACACACATATATGAGATAGCATTCAACTAGAATGTCAAGGATCTCTGAATATTGTTGAGTACCTTAGATATGTGATTGATAGACCTAGAAGACTGTAAGGATTGTTTTAATTAAACAGCTGTAGCTTAACGCACTATGAATGAATGACACTGAATGTTTGGACTGGAATTTGATTGGGTGTTATCCAGCTAGGTGTGTGAGTGTGTTTAGCAGATGTTTATTATGCGACGACGGTAGACCTTTGATTGACAGGTGACATATCTTGATGTACAGTATATTTATTGTATTATTCATTGGCCTGCATTATTCTACATATAAAATAACCTACTTTCAACCCAGGTTTATTCAAAAGTAGAATTTTGCAACATTTTTGGACTACATTGTCTGATAGATGTGTAATTACTCTGATTTTTAAAACCATAGTGGGATGACATTCGTTTTTCATTTCTGAATGACTTTAAAATGAGTAGGCATCATGAATCACATAGTGTAGAAGTGTGTTTTTTCTGTTAAGGAGCAAGTTTGAAATATAATCAGGAAGGAAATATTGTTGGTGTTGCTTCCCATTTTGAGTTATGCAACTTCTGTATTGTACCTGCTGCTAATGCATTAGCACTAATGCTATGGCATGGTGAGTATGATGGGAAAGTTATGTTAATGTGATTAAAAGGGTCCAGTTCACCATGGAAAATCCTGAATTCTACATTAAAAATACTATACTGATTGATAGCAACAGTATATAGACCCTGCTTGTAAAGGATGGTTAAGTTGGAAGAAAAGCTATAATGTTCTACTTGAGACAAGTAATTGTGCTAAAATGTGAGTTTTAATTCAAAGTCAAGGAGAAAATAGCTGCTTTTCCATCTTCTGCACAGCACGCTGTATTACCCAAAGGGCAGACCGTTTGCTCAGTGAACTCAAACAATGTACGAAATCCCTCATAGAGACCCACTGTGACCAATAGATAGATCAACACCAGAAAATAAGCCTGAGCATGTTTATCAGAGAGGCTCTTCAGATCACTGCCCTTTCAAAGCAGCTTTAGAGGGCTCCCACTGGGCAATCGAGGGGAATTAGATGTCATTCTTTTTCTCAGAAATACAATCTGCCTGTTTCTGAGAGTTAAAGCTTTGTGGGCAAACAGTAAAATCAGCTGCAGCATTGTATGGAGTTCCTCTCTCCACAATGGGGATTATGGTGTGATAAAGCTGCAATAACATGGTGTTGTTGATGTTGTAGAGATGGACGCACTATATAACAGACATCGAATATTGACATGATGCAGAGTATCCCCAGTTAGAGTTCGCCTCAGAAACTTGGAGTAATTGGCTGAATTAATTAGCTCACATTGACTAGCCAATTCTGGCATAATTAGATGACTTGAGAAAAAAATCAGAATTAATCTCAATGATTTAGTCCCAAAAAAATTTTTGATCATGGAAATTTTTTTGTCAGGGTAACCCTAGCCACACAGCCTAGTAACTTATATAGCCTACCATTACATGCACAAGTTTGAGCACTCCTTGACAAATAAAATATTTTGGTCATTTTTTTAAAATTGAAAAAATGTAAACATGGCCTTTCTATGTTATGGAAATATAATATAATATAATATATTTAATTTAAAATCAAATTCAATTCAAATGAGCTTGTATTTACAATAAGGGGAAATAACAAAACCCAAAATGAATGGGATGTGTGCTGCTGTTGATGTGGAAAGAGAACAACCTGCAGGTCTGACTCTACTGATAGGATGTGTTTTGTCTTGTTTTCATGTTTACCAGCTATCAGAGAGTCACATTACTCAAATATGAATTTGGGAACATGTAACACTACAGTGAATGTGCATTGATGGGTATCCATATTCCACAGGCAGCTAAATCCAGCTTGTTAACAGTTAGCAAAATAGCTCAGATTCAGCCATTTCTGTATTTAAAATCCCCACCCCAGTCTAATCACTTGTTCCTGGCCCCATGTTCCTGTTTATCTTATGATTGTTCATGTTTTCAAACAATAGCCTATGTATTACCCACACCTCTGACAGCATCCAAGATATCACCAACTTCCATATAAGGTGAAATGCATCACACTTGAAGTTGTGAACTAGTTGTGAACTATTTTAAATGTAACTTAACTTCACAGAGAGTTGAAGTTATATATAATGATACTTAAATTTGGATGTAATGTTATGTTACTACTCTAAGTAGAAAGCTAGTTAACTGACTAACTTGCATAATACACTAAAGCCAATGTCCACACTGTTAACTCCATTCCTTTCAATTTGCCCTAATCCTAAAAAGAAAATCCTCCAAATAAATGCGGAGTATACCTGTTACTGCAGCACCTTGCAGACCAATATACTGTAGATTCTTGAATTTTCAAGTAAAATAGATATATAATTACATATGGAAGTAATAAATTGGCAGATTTGACTGTGGCTATAGGGTATAAAAATGGTAAAACTGGTAGATGCTCCTCACTGAGTCCTGCAATCAGGCAATTATTTGTTTAAAATCGTGCTAGCAGCTCTGCCCTTGAAGGATCCACATTCATTTCTGCAGTGATATAGCATTGTCTGCCCCATTGTTACAGTCATTCAAACTGTCTGACAACAAGTGCAGATTCAATTTCTGTCCTTACACAGTCAAAAGCCAATTTCTTCCTAATTTATTATGTCTATGTGACCCTACTTGACCTGTGATATTCGAATCATCAGTTTCCTTTCTGTTTATTACTGAAACTTTGTATTTTGAAGAAGAAAATATCAACCTGAAATGGGGCCAACTCTATTGAATGTGCTTTAGTATACAGTGCTGATGATTTGTGGCAGGCAAGTCCAATCTTTTTATTAAATCACAAGAGCCAAATCAGTTCTTCCAAATAAATTCAATCTTTAATTTGGATTAGTGGCTCTTGTCCAATATAAAGCATCAAGTCCCTATAGCAAGGTTACAGTAAGTAATTGGTATGCAACTTTAAAGCCAAATCAGCTAATAGTTTTGTTTTTTTTCCAGAAGCAAAGGTGGAACTAACTTGTAATATGATGATTGATCTGGGCATATGTAAAATCCATTACATCAGTTGATCCTTGGCTTTATTTTGCACTCTATATTGGACACAGTGTGAAGAACCAATACTCATGATGGATTTGATTGATGCCACCACTCAGTGTAATGGTCAAACCATGAAGTTGCCAGTTCACATGGTTGAAGTTAATTATGCAGCCACACTGGGAAATTTGTGGCTATAGAAGATAAGACTGCATGGTCATATGGTGTCTTTCTGAAACACTGAAATCTGCCAAGCCCACCTGCACATGCATGTAGATTAGGACTTGCAGTATTAGGCAACACCTTACAAAAGCAAACCAAAGAAAACATGAAGGTTCCAATCTAATCCAATCCAAGCCACTTTATATATATAGTGCAATTTAAACAAACACAAGGTTTCCTAAGTGCTGCACAGTAATAAATAGCAAATAACAACAGAAGCACAATAAAAAAGATAGACACATTAAGCTAAAAAATAAAATTAAATCAAATAATTAAAATCAAGTAAAATAAAGAAATAAAAAATATACTGTCTGCACAAGATAAAAATTAAATATAAAAGTTAAAATGAAAAAAGGTATGCACATGTACACATAAAATCAACACTCTAGATGGTGTCAAACGCCAAAGAAAAGAGTCTTTTCTGTCTAAAGTTCTCCATCATGAGAAGTTTTGTTGTGAAGAAACCACAAGAAGAGCCAACACTGCCTTTCTGCTTACAGATTTATTTTAAATATTTAAAGGGGGGCATGTGGAAAGCAGATGCAGCCATAAGTGAACTGGCTAAAAAGATAGTACCGGTAGGTACTTACTGCAGATGCACTTTTTTGAGTGAACACATCATCACATTTTATTTGGCCATTCTATCATATGAAAAACCATGGTAGCATTACAGCCTCTGATCTCAGTTTTTTATGGTGCAGATATCCCAACTGTATGGAAATTCATCATTATATATCCCGAAAGCGTGTTATTATGAGCTATTGTGAAAAGGGACTGACCCTGATCTTCACACACTCTCAGACTCTCTATAATTTCAGTTTTAGGGCTGTGCATGATGAGCTTTAATACCGTTGATTTTACTTCTGATTGCATCACACTGATTGCTCAACAGTGCACTTGGCACTCCCTTATCATTATAGTTAAGCCAAAAGTATTTTTGTAGCCAACCAAAGAGACTTAAACTTTCAAGCAGCCAGATATTGTTATGTGGAGCAGAGCAGGTGGATTCAAATGTAGGATGCAGGAGCAGCAAGAGCTGAAGAATAATTCTTTATTCAGGATATGCACTCACAGCAAAACTGAACTGAACAAAATAAAACTGAGCAATGCTGAACACAANAAGAAAGAAAGAAAGAAAGAAAGAAAGAAAGAAAGAAAGAAAGAAAGAAAGAAAGAAAGAAAGAAAGAAAGAAAGAAAGAAAGAAAGAAAGAAAGAAAGAAAGAAGAACAAGGAACTGGAGGCAAAACACAAGACTTGATTGGCTCAGGAAGACACAGAGAGCAGGGTAGGGCTAACGAGAGGTCAGTTTCACAAAGCAGGTTCAACAAACAATTGTTACAACTGTGCTAGTTAGCAAATAATATGAGTTTTATCTTTGATTTATTGTAAGCTGCTAATCTACTAAAAGGTTGAGCAAATATCAGGTGGAGATGAAGGACAAATATTGCTACCGATGTGTGATTTCCACCTACAAGTTATGTGTCATTCTGCTATCAGTGACTTGAATCTGGATGTGCCTCTTACATTTTGTCGCTCCAGGTCACACTGAGGAGTAACATTATGCAGTACTGTCAGATGTGCAGGACCTGAAGCTGTTCACGAGCACCTCTGACAGAGAGACTAAGGGCATAAGAGTGTCACATCCCCGAATTTTCTGTAATCTCACCAGCTGCTCTAAAGGAAATGGAGAGCAATAAACCACAGTAATACCTTCTAAATGATTTTATTCATATGATCCCATAGTGTTGAGCATTTTAAGGATGCAAGACATTTCAAAACATAGTGTCTTTAAAGCAGATGTTAACTGAAAATAAACATTTTAATTTTTGTTGTATGCCAAACCCACATTAAAACTGTCACATCACAAACTGGCCCCTGTTTGTCACTGTACTCTGCATTAGAGCATATAAATAGATGATGTGCACAGTTTGCATCATTTAATGGGTTTTGTGTGAAAGGTGATTAGTGTGCCCAAGTTAGAAATCTTGCCTTTTCAACCTGAAACAGTAGTTGGAAAGACAGATTACATTTTAAATACAGAGAGCAAATCCAGTTCATCTTTGCACAATAAGTTAAGTTATCCTTTTGAAGATAAAAATAGATCCTTGTTGATGTATGTAATGGATTATGTGGATATCAAGGCAACTACACTTTTCCCATGCAGACATGTCTGGTTAATTGAGCTCCATCACGTTGTGCCCTTTGCACATCTCCCTTAGCCCAATCTCCTTTTTGCGTAGGTTAATTGAACCACACAGAGTGATGGCTCTTCTCAGATCTGCACGTAAACGGGTCGTATTTCACGGTCACATGGCAACTTTATAAGAGCGTTCATGTCACAGGTAGATGAACCCTGCTTTTATAGAGCCTTGTAATTGCAGGATAGTTAACCAATGAAGTGACAATCTTTAGGCTCTCACTTCCACACAGTCATTTGCATTTATTAAGCTCTCCCATGGGATTTCAGAAGCAGCTTCAATTAATATTCAGACATATTTTCTGTGAAACACTTCAGTGGAAATGAGGCAATCACATAGAGCCAGAACAATTTAATAAAAACCAAACATTGTTCTCATCTCTCACATTCTCTAAAGACTATAAAGCTCAACTTTTATAGTAAATGTATCGCCTCGTATAACACAGTACCATTTTCAAAGTTTATACCACTCTCTGATGTAGAAACACTCCAAGCAATCAAAGCACTTATCGCTCTATAACAAGGAGGAGATGAGAGCATCATTTAAATTCCACAAGGGACCATTTAAACATGTCTCCCTACAGAATACATGTATAGGATCAGTATGACCCCACAAATCACATTGATGGCAAGGGAAATATCTCATTTAATGATAACCTGGTGCACAGATTGCAGTGAAGATTTCTGACACTGTTTGAGACATGGCATTTTTTAAATGAGAAGGTGATTTGTTGAGCCAAGCAGCTATGGTATGTCCCCAGTGAGGTTTGCATAGTGTATAGGAAGGTGTGTATTTTGAGGAAAAGAAATAATGTCATGGTAATGTCAGCAATTTAAGCTGGGTACACACTGTGTGATTCTGAACAATCCCAGCTGTACGATAACCAACATGAAAAAAACATGGCAATAATATCTTTGGTTATGCCTTCAAAACGGGACTACTGTTTCATACTGTGAGAGAGGTTCAAAGACGGCCATGGGACAAAATTCTAACACTTTAAGAAATTGAAGATAACCATCTCACAACATGACTGCTGCCATAACCTGTGTTTACTAACCAACCAATAGGAATGCAGCATGAAATGACACACTGGACAATGCAACACTGGCATCAAACTTAATTTTGATGCCAGTGTTGCATTTTTTCTTAATTTTACTGTATTATGCATTCAAATGTGTTATGTTTAAATAAGGAGACATGCTTGTTGTGATTTTATCTCATTTATATACTGTGCAGATATTCATGTTCTGTACATGTTTCTATGTCCTCCTTGTGATGACATACTTATGAAGATTGTTTATACATGCCTACAAATGGCTGCCTGTTCTGTAGCCTTTATTGCTGTTTTTTCCATGTCATCTGAAAACATAATTTGTCTCAGATTTAGGCTCGTAGATGTAAAGGTGTATTTGAGAAGTTTGAACAACTAGAACAAAATGGGCTCACTGGAAGACAGACCTTATTGAGACTGGAGTGTTTCAGACAGAGACTGAAGTGAGGCGCTGTATAAAGGTCCAGTATAAGATAGGTAAAGGTCTTTGAACTTTAAATATGGAAAGATATACCAGTAGAGAAAAATACCATATTGCCAGTAAATATAGACCTGGAAAAATCTAATATTTTGCTCCCTTTAAAAATGATATTTTTCCCATTTTTCGCTGAGTATGGGCTTTCATGTATGCCTGTCCATCTTTTTTTGCCATTAGCGGTCATTTTCATTTCTGCCTTTTACAGCAGGCTTGATAGTATTTAAGTAATATGAATGTCTTCTAATAACATTGGCACATTATGTCTTATCTGAATCTGTATCTCAACTGAATCCTGACAAATGAATGAAGGACAGGTGCTTCATGATTCTTTTGTCATGTCCTCAGTATAATTTTTTCTTATTATGTAACTTTGCTGTCAAAACCAGAAAAGTTAAGCATTTTTTATTTCAGTTTCACTCATGAGCTATTATTAGTCAGCTGTCTGAAATGACTGTGCATTTAGTTTAAGTAGTGCCATTAGAATGGCAACAAATGTGCCGACACATCTTGGCACAGTAAGTAGGAGCTCGCCTCAGCAGCACCTTTGTTCATTACTGAAAACGGCTGCTCTTGGCTTTTGTAACACACCAAGCCGCCAGC
This sequence comes from Rastrelliger brachysoma, assembly GCA_024605115.1. Taxonomy (NCBI): domain Eukaryota; kingdom Metazoa; phylum Chordata; class Actinopteri; order Scombriformes; family Scombridae; genus Rastrelliger; species Rastrelliger brachysoma. Next base: position 381 of record JANJYP010266647.1, on the reverse strand, counting down.
CAGACAAGCTGAATTTATTTATGCACACTCAAGTGCTTTCATTCCAGGTTTAAAGAACAAGTGTGTCCTGTTCTTCCTTGCCAGTACTTTAGGTATCCATGCGTATACAATATAAATGGTGGGAACAGCTTGTGGATAAAAGCCTTTTTCAGGTGTTATGATGAGGACATGAATGCAGTAAGTATGACACATTTTTCTTTGCTGTGGGCTGTGGTTGGAAAGGTAGCAAAAATATTATTGTGTGCTCATCACTAGTAATTGTATTATTAGATATATCCAGGACTGTTTTCTCAAGAAGAAATGCTGTCTGTTGTTTTAGCAAATAAAATTAAAAATGCTTTTTATTTGTATGCTACTTTATACTTCTGCTCTTCTGCATTT
>JANJYP010266432.1:0-14998 GCA_024605115.1 Rastrelliger brachysoma | reverse complement strand
TACCAGGTCTGTTGTATGAGTGCTTTGATGATTTCTGTGAAGTTTTTTTTTTAATGGTGCTGTTAACAGTGCCTCACTAAAATCGTTTAACCTGCATAGAAAAAAATCCATAAAACTTTTTATAAAGAGATAAAAATGTGTCATTGCTTTTGTGTACGAGAATTTCTTGAAACCACTACACGAACTAGCTGTTGCCTGCAAACCAAACAATCTGGTGTGTTTAGTTTAAGTGCAGTTTGGTGTTAAATTTTCTAAATGATTGTCAGCAGGAAGCAGCATTAAATTGCTGTGTTTCTAAAATGTGATGCTGCAAAGGGAGTCAATAATGAACTTAATGACATCACTGTTTGTGTTTATGTAATTATCTTTAATTGAAAATGGCACTCAGGGTTTCTCACAGTCATCAGCAACAGGGCAGTAATTGCTAATGGTCTTTTTCTCCAATTAGCTGTGTACTCTAGCACACAATTATGTTTTAATTTTTAGTCTTGTGAAAAATAAAATAATTTTGACTTGGTGCTGGGTTTAATTTTTCTCTTAATGTCACATTAAGTACAACTTCACAACAGCTGATAAAGCATTTCACACATATTTACCATGTAAAATGAATACAGTTGAACAGTCCCACCCCTTGCCATCAAATCAAAATNACTTCACAACAGCTGATAAAGCATTTCACACATATTTACCATTTAAAATGAATACAGTTGGTGAACAGTCCCACCCCTTGCCATCAAATCAAAAGGCCATTTTCATCTTCATTATTTCATATAGACATCACACATTACATTTCTACTTAACACTCTTAAAAGGAAATATGATGTGGGCCACTTATATAATGTAACACAGGAGGAAAATGTGCATATGAGACCATGTGAAAATTACGTATAGATTACCGCGTTTAGAGTCCAACAGTAAAAACTATGTGATTTATACAAAAGACCACTAATAAACTGAGAGGTTGTCAGCGTCCATTTCTACCTTTTGCATGAGAAAGAAAGCTTTTTCACTCCGTACAGGAATATGTAGGGGATGATGNATAGACATCACACATTACATTTCTACTTAACACTCTTAAAAGAAAATACATATGATGTGGGCCACTTATATAATGTAACACAGGAGGAAAATGTGTGCATATGAGACCATGTGAAAATTAGCCAGGTTACGTATAGATTACCGCGTTTAGAGTCCAACAGTAAAAACTGCATGTGATTTATACAAAAGACCACTAATAAACTGAGAGGTTGTCAGCGTCCATTTCTACCTTTTGCATGAGAAAGAAAGCTTTTTCACTCCGTACAGGAATATGTAGGGGATGATACAGGTGTAAGATGCTGCAACATAGCTTGCCACCTCTACCACTATCGATGAGGTGTGGATGCTGTTGGTGATGCGCAGAGAGAGATGAGTCAGCCAGCAGACCAGGAACACGCTGGCTACGGCCACCACACTCTTAGCTGCCCTCACCTGATTACCTGAGCTCGGACTGGGTTTAACTGGCATCTGATTGGACTTTGAAAGATTTGGTGGAGCTCCTACTCTGCTGTCTGTGTTTGTGTTTGGGGGAGAGCTGTGAAGTGACAGATCTATGGTTGCACAGGGAGACGAGGACCCACCTGTATAAATGTTGGTTGAAGATGCAGAATGTTTTTGATCTTTTGAGGTGTCTGATCCAGAAACACTACTGACTGGTGTCTGATCATCTGTTTTCTCCAGACCCTTGTTTTCATCTTTAACCCTTTCCTTAGTGGCGTCAGAGTAATGACCTCTTATGCGTCGCTGGTTTTGGAGCAGAGTAATGACAATTTGGATACTTGCAAATACAATCCCAGCAAGAGGGAGCGCATTAGCCAGGGTGAGGTAAAAGATCTCATAAGTTTGTCTGGCCAACGCATTAGGGAAGACATCTAGGCAGTCTTTGTGACTTTCATTTCCCCCCTCCACTTTGACAAAGAACAAGTGTGGTATGCTGAAGACCACAGCCACAGTCCAGCTGCCGGCCAGCAGACAGGCTACGAGGCACAAGCTGTCCAGTCGTACTGGTGCACCTCCGTGTTTCAGGGAGCCGACCAGCTTCTGGTGCCAGAAAGCACTGATGAAGAATGTTGTGCAGATGCTGCAGGTTTCAGACAGGTCAGCACAAAAACGAAACACGCCACAGAAGGTTTCCCCCAGGAACCATTCTCCAGCAAAATCTGCCATGGTGTCAGGTAGGTCCACCAGGCAGTTGGTGATGAGGTTGGATACAGCCAGGTTGATGAAGAGGACTTCACTGGTGCGGATCACAGATTTCTGCCTGGGAAGGGAGTGTATAGCCAACAAGTTGTTCCCCAGAATCCCTGCCAGGAACATGAGTGCTCTGATGATGGATTCAATCAACTCTTCTGTATCCATCGTTTCACAAGATCAGGTGTTGACTTCCTTCTATCTTCATTCAGAGCTGAAAGAAGTTAGACAGTCTCACTACTGTCACACTTTCTCAGGCTTGTAATGTGGGAAGGATGATTTGGTTGGGAAAGGCATTTATAGGGGAGGTTAAGAAGCCCAACCCAATCACAGTGTAAAGATCAAGCCACATTCAAACATTTTGTTTTCTTCATGGAGCCTTTATCATGTGGTTCCACTGAGGCAAAGAGTCACTTCCCCAGTAGTGTATTATCTGAATGAAGAAAGAATGAAAGGAGAAAAATACAGAGCTTAATCTTAATGCCACCTAAGCAAGTGCAAAGTCCCTTAAGTTTGAGCAACTGGACTTGAAAACATTTCAACTCTCATCCAAACAATTTCCTTCTTCTGTAAAGAGTTGTCGCAGTGCAAGAATGGTGGCAGTGACAAGGTTCTTTACCTGTAGTTAGACTGAGATTAATATGTGTTGTGTTTGGTGCATAGGCAAAGGGGTGGTTGCCATTTATTTTGTATTGTTACATTTAGTATAGTGTTTATTTAAAGTTTTATACTTTTAAGTATCACATCTGGTTGGCATCTGGTTCCAGGAGCAGTGGGTGCATTGGTGTATTGATGTGGTTCTCTGGATATTTTCTCATCAAGGATCCTAAACTCTCACAAATTAGACAGACCCCCAATCGATAAGATTTTGTCCCAAGGTTCCACATCTGATAAGAATTTGCTTCTAGATGTTTTATTACATAAAGTATATGACACCCATAATCAAAATAGTCAAATATTATGATACTGTGTTACTTATGAGTGGAATTAAGGTTAAAATAAATTATTCCTTTTTTTGCTGGGGACCCCCTGGAACCTCCTCAAGGATCACTGGGGGACCCCACTCTAACAACCAGTAGTGTACACTAGTCGTGTAGTGGAGTCTAGTGTAGTGTAGTGTAGTTTAGTCACTGCACTACAGTACACTGCACTGTACTGCAGTGTAATGTGTAGTCTAGTGTGGTGTCGTGCAGTGTAGTTTAATGTGAACTAGTGTAGTGTAGTGTTAGTATTGTATTGTATCGGGTAGCGTAGCGTAGCGTAGTGTAGTGGTGTCACGTCATTCATGACTAAAAGCTCCACCTCGGGGATAAACCAGAGGCGGCATCTATGCGCTGCTGTCTGCCGGGACAGACTGGACGGAATGCTAGAGTGAGCAGGGAGCTGCGGGCCGTTGGCTTTCAGTCTTTCTTTTCTTTTTTTCCACTGTTCCGACTATGATTTTCGTTTTCCAGCGCCCTCAGGTTGATGAAGGAATTTGTCACAAACATTTACAAACAAGCAAGCACTTCTCCGGTGCATGTGTGCAGTCTGGTTCGTATGAGACACTGATGAGTGCGGAGAGGACAGGATGCCCGCCAGCGGCGCAGAGTCGTTGAAGCCCAGCGCCTTCATCCCGGTGTGTACGGCCGCCTGCCTCCTGGTCGGCTCTACCTCCCTGTTCTTCGTCTTCACGTAAGTAGACAACAAACAATAAATGAGAAGTTGTTCATCCACCCTTGCCCCCCCACGGATAACCTATCCATCTATTGCTTGGTTATTCACCCACTATGTGTCTGGATTCCTCTCATTAAATAGGTTTTTTTTACGTGTGCAATTGGATTTTGAGAGTAGCCTATAAAATGTTTAAAACATTTGGCATGACCTTATCTGGCATCCTTAAATATTAATAAATTCAAGTTTTTATTAAGCTGAGCAATTTTATTCTTATCTTTTAAAGCTACTAATTTAAAGAAATAAATGCACAAAAAGTGAACCATCGCTGACTGCACTGCTGACAGACCCACCGGGGGCGGCTCACATCTGACCTGGTTGGCTCACAGTGTGGGCTAGCCTGGGTGCTTGCCCAGTGCACCCTGAGGACTCAGAGTACTGTAAGCACAGTTTAGGGGATAAGCCACCCACAATCAACATGTATCAACATGTCATTTTGACCCACATGTGTCATAAATGCATCTGAGAGAAATCAAATGGTCTATGCAGTAGGTGAAAGGATTTAAATCTGGTTCATGTCAAGATCTGTCAGTAATTTAGCAGTTTTGAAAATTTGTCATAATGGTTTATTTCAGCTTTTGCGTTTTGACCTATTTGTGAGGAAAGACAAAACTAGTGATAGATTGAAAAGACTCCACTCATGGCAACATTGGCATGCAGGAAGAAAATCCTGTAATACCACAAAAATCCAATTTAAATGATGACTATGGAATATGGGCTAGACTTATATCTCTGTATTATTATATACTGTATCTTCAAGAGACAAAACAAGCAGACCTGTGTCAGATTTTAAAGCATACTAATTTCAACATGTAACCCCCTCTGATATCTCCTCTACCCACTTCATCAGCTCTGTGCTAGTCTACTGACCCTTGACCTCCGTAGCCATATCTGTCCTAGTTTCTCCTGTATTCTCCAGCCGTGCACCATTTCTGCTGGAATCTGACACCAGATTGGGAGTATGGGATTAGGATCCTATGGCCAATGCCATGTGATTCCCCATCTGGGAAAAAATGGAGTGTGGAATCTTTGAATTTACTATCAGATGTTTCAGATGCAGCACAGATGTAGGAATGGTTATACAGTTTTTAGAAACATTTAGAAGTGTTTAGACAGTTTTGAAGTTGTCTCCTCTGTACAGATGTGGTTGTAGGATTCTGATGCATTGATAGTACCTCCATCACATTCAGTTGAATGTGGAAGTCTGTCCAAACTGTTGACTAGTTCTCTATATCATTATATTTTATTATTTTATTATTGTTATATAATATTTTTATACCAAGTAATGAAATGAGTTCAAAGCTTGGAATAATTTTAGACCACTTTGAGCGTTTTAATGTCACATTCATATTCATCAGACAGTGTCATGGCTGTTTAATTGCTGCGAGACTTTTGGGACATCCTGTACACAAAGACAGGCTCCCAGACCAGAAACTCCATCTATATACTGAGATGAAAAAAATCAATGGTCTGCTGACAAGATGGATTGAAACAGGGGCTCCTTAATTGGGACTGTAATACTAAAGCAGCAAAACCCGAACACTACAAAAGATCAAATTAACAGTTTATGACTGCTTCTTATGAAATGAGGATTTTAGTTGAAATGGCCAAAAAATCTTTTAATTAACACCACCCAGTAGAATGGATCTTAAAATATTCTGACTTCATGGCTCAAAACGACTCTGCGGTGTGTCTCAGAATACTGTAAAAAAAAATAGATAAATAAATAAAAAATTATATATATATATATATATATATATAGTATTTTGTTTAATGTCTGCAGTTTAATTTGTACTGTATCTAGTAACCCCTTGTTCCCCACTAACTCATTTGTTTGCACTTATACAGTAATCTGTATAAGTACAGTATAATATACAGTATAACAGTATAATATACTGTATTATATACAGTATAATATACAGTAGACTCAAAGGCCATTCATATCAACATTCAGCAGGAAGTTTGAAATATTTTCTTGGCATGTAGCTTGTTTTGTCGGTTGTAACAGTTGTCTTGATATGAGTGATCATCTGCTACATCAGCAGCTGCAGTCACCCCCTTTCCTTTAAAAGCAGAGATGGACAGGTCCCACACTCTGTTCGGCTCTGCCTTTGTAACGCTAAGGCAAAGAGACATCGCTTGTCATCTGCCATAACGTCATCTCGGCCTTGACTCTGGTTACTGTGAATCATGGGAAAGTCAGTGAATTCCAGCTAGCGAGGCTTCGTGTCCTCTCCTCTCAAATGTAGTCCTTTAGCCATAATTTCAAGTCTAAACTCTATTGTTTGTCTATACAGTAGCCTAGCTGACTCTGTGCACATTAATAGTGCAAGCATGCACCCCTCTATTTCTTTTTTTCCACTGCAGGTTTGGTGGAGTCAGAAAATGACCTTTAAAATTGCTGGGGCTCTTTTGTCTTCCTTTGCCTGATAAAACTCATCAGTTGGCGGTTTCCTGCTTTTGTTCTTCTGACCTTGAACTTGTGTTTGGATTAGCGTCTATGGTTTGGTGCATTGTTAAGCTCAAGCCAACCACCTACGCCCCAACAAATACCACAGACATCAGAAAGACTGAGAAAAATGTCCCTTGCTTATATGTTCCACTCTGCTAGGGCTGTATTCAGAATACTGCAAATTAAAATGACACTGAAAAATGCTGGTGGAAACATGTTCAGATTAAAATGTCATAATATGTAATTTCTTTACCTGTGAAATATTTTATGATGGTTGCAGTTTAAATTGTGTGAATGAACCAACTATTCAAATCAATCTTTTTTTTTATATTATTTGTTCACAGCTGCAATCCTGAATTCCATCTTTACTGGATGGTACACAGTTAGGACAGGAGTGATGAAAAGTTGATGACACAAGCAACTGATCATATGAAAAAAACTGTGGGGACATGCTATGTAGAGATTGATAGTACAGTCTGTAGAAATTAATTCACAACCAGTGTTTTCTGTACTGACGGTATCTCTAAAAATCTGACAGATTACATGGCAGTGATGTAATTTATGTAACTGTGACAATATTTCACCAAAGCAGTAGTAGTGAACCTGCTGCTTGATCAACTGCACGGTGTCTGCTGTGCCACTGACCCAGTGCGGGGATGAGGGCAGTGTGCAGATTGCAGAGCAGCTTACTGTTCTGTGTGATTTAATACAGCTCTGCCTGGGCTCTTTCATTAGGTGGGGTTTGTCTTGCCATGCCGCAGCGTAATGAACTGTCTTTCCCTCTGGTCCAGATGGTCTCAGACCAATGATGGAGGCTCACCGTCCAAGCAGGGGCATCTATGTTGTAATCTCATCCATAAGAAATCACTCAAATGAATTCTTACATATTCCTGTTTTGTGTCTTTCTCATCTGCAGTGGCATAATTGATTTGTGCTTGGCTAATTTTGCATGGTGCTCTATATTCTGTTTTTTTCTATTCTATTTTATCCTTTTTAAACACATATTTCATCCCTACATTTTATAATTTAACAGTAAACTAGAATCAGTAATGAAAATCATCAGTTCAATTGTACACAGTTGTGTGTGCTTTAATGTAAGATCTTTTACTGAAGGGTGGTAGAGCTCCAGCAATGAATTGATTAATCCTGATTGACAACTATTTTACTAAATGTTTTATTGTAATTTTTCAAGCAAATTTGCTCAACATTGTTTGAGTCTCGCAAATGTAATGATTTGCTTGTTGCTTAGTCAAAAATTAAAAAAAAATTTAATATTTTATGGGCTAGCACCGACTGCTTAGCTGTATTAAGCTACTATACAGTCAGGGAACTCTCAACAGACTTTGGTTTTCTCTGGCCCAAAACCAATCAGTGAACAGAGGGAGGGCTGAACTCAGTGACGTTGAGGTCTGAGTTTCTGATGTAGTTGGAGCAGCACTCACAAAGCTGATGAGATGATTTAAGAGAAGCTATACATTTTACATTGTTAATTATTCCTGAAACTGAAAAGTTAAAGCCAGAACAAGAAGAGTAGAGAGTGGCTAGACGCTACTCACAAAGTGCAACGATGTGGAAATGGATGGTTAACCAGGCTAGGTGTGGACTGTTAGATAAAACAAAGCAATTTCATGACATCACCATGGCTTCTTAGAAATTATGAATGCCACATTTCTCTATTTCTTCGCATTTCATGGACGAATTAATCTGAATTAATCTGCAGATTAATCAATAATAATTAATCAATAATAAAAGTTGCAGCCCCACAGGGTTGTAACTGACCAGATCAAGTTATACAGCTTAATGTGATCAGCTATGACAGTGTAAGCACATGTCAGTCATGACCATGTTCAGTGAAAGGAGTTGGACATAAATCCTGAACAGAAGCCTCAGGGTGGGGATCATATTATACTCCTTAATCTTTTTGTCACATAGTTACTGCTTCTCAAGGTTCTCATAGCTTGGTTGTGCTATATTTGGTCAAATCTTTGAAGACTCGTCCCATTTCCAGTGTTTCCTTAGCTCAACAAAGATTGTACCATCATTTACAGCTATAGATCACCAGTAGTGAATGAATTAGACTTGTGTCATGGTATGTAGATGTATATTATATGGTCAGCCCTGACCACACGCTCTGTGTGTTTAGCATTTAATGTGAGGATCCCACAATGGAGTAGACTGGCAGAAATGGCCTGTAATCCAGAGTTCATAATCCAGGGATTACTGGGTTTGCAGCTGGCATGGCATCAGCAGGCGTTCCTCTCAGGAGGGGAACCCCTCCCCCATAGCCCCATAGCCTGAAACCAGCAGGGGGGTGGGGAGTGCGGATGACTCTTAATTTTGTTGGCGTTTTCACTTTTGATGAGACTTTGTGGTTAATCACTTGCTTACAGACTCATATTAAAAAAAAAAAGAAAATTCAATCAATTTTACACAGTCTCCTCATGCTGACACTGGTTACACTGGTTATACTGGTTATAACAGTGAGAAAGAGCACCTTTATCTTTACCTGTGCTGATACAATACTCAGCTGTAACATTTGACTGTTCACATCAAACATTCTCATACAGTATATAGGTTAAACGTGATGTTCAATCAAACACTGTTAATATAATCCAGTGGATCTGTCCTGTCTGTCTACCACTGTAACCTGATTATACTGCCCCTCCCTCTAATCTCACACAGTAGCGATACATTAATCATGTATCCATTCTGTATAATTCACATTCCAATAAAAGATAAGACATGGTTTTCCAAGATTTTAACCACATACACAGAAAGATTCTCCACGTGCAGACAGACAGTTTACATTAGTTAGCATCCACTGCATAATTCACAAATTGTGACAAATGATTTTTAATCCTTAATAAATCTAATTTCACACTATTTTAATTGTTTCAACAGGAATTCTTTTCAAATTGTCAATTTGTGCCTTTATAAACTTCCAAACACTTTCAGGATTTCATACTATAACAGTAATGTTCCAAGTGGGTGGGGTTATTAAATGTAGTTCTAAATCACTTGTGAGTATGTGGTAGTTTTCATTTCCTGTAAGGTGGACTACTCACTGGTATCACCAATAAGACCAAAACATAGTTGCAATTCAATTAAAATGTTGCTGTTAGAATTCACCGCGAAGAAAAAGCACATTTTTCTCCAACTCTTTGATCTTATTCCTTATAAGTGGCTCAGTGGTCTAGGCCCAAAATATGCCTCTCAGATCTGCAGGGACTGGTCAGTTAGTGGTGCCCAAACATCAAACCAAAGGTGGTGTACACAGTCTATAGTGATTATGCAGCCCAAGCTGTAGCCAATTTTAAAACTAAGCTAACAGCTGCTCTCTTTTCCACTGCGGTCTTTATGGTATTTATTGTTATTTATTTTATTAATTATATCTTAAACATGTTAAAAAAATTCTTATAAAACCTATAAAATCCTGAAGAAAAAAAAACTTGCCTAATTTTATATCTTATTTTACACTTTTATATCCTGATCCACATGGACTTATGAAACACCAAAATACAGATGCAGTGATGAAACATTTGTCATAGATATAGACAAGGACAAGCTTTTTCATTTTACATTGCAAAAAAAGAACCTTGTCTTTTGTACTGAGCTCTACAGATAAAATCAGCCACACAAAAGCTTCCCTTTCTGAAACACAACGCAAGTTTCTTAATCATTTATTCAGAAAAACTCATGAGAAATGAAGGACAATTTACTAAATAGCGCAGCTGTTAAATCATCATATAATGAGCAATTTTGTCTACATTCTCACCTAAATCACATCTTATCTCTTCAGTCAGAGCAGTAAACCTGCCAGCTATAGCTAATGGTAATGTCTGCCAACATAATTGTAAGTACTGACATCTGTGACTTTTGGACAAATTCTGCTTCACATAAGGCTCCATCAGACAATATGTGCTTAGCATCAAACATACATTTTTCTTTGTATATGTGGAACAGTTTGCGCTGGGCCTCATGAATATTACACTGCAATATGTTACATTATGTTACACTTGAAACTATATGTCTAGTGCTGAAACAATTAATGAATAATCATTTACTGTCATCTATCACTGTTAAATATTTACACTTTTAAGGTTTTCAAATGTCAGGATTTGTCGCTTTTGTCTTATTCTAAATTGAATATCTAACAAAACTGTTTTCTGGCATTTTATAGACTGAACGATTAAAGAAATAATCAGCAGATTAATCATAACTAAAAATAATTGTTTGTTGCAGCCTTATAAGTGCCCAGGCCTGGTTTATTGTCTTGCCTCTACTGCAGGGTGCAGAGACATTCTACCCGGAGGGACCCTGTTATTTAATCCCTTGTCTTGGGTTGTGGTGAACACACACTAATACATGCTTATCTTCCACTGTAAACAATTACTTTTGGTCCCATCACAATAAATGGGATGAAGATTATCCCTTAAAGTCTTTGTTGTAGCCCTGATTTGTGATAACCTCAGCCTTCTAAGGGTTGGATAATTGCAATGCTCACAAACACTGTTACTGGTTAACACTGTTACAACCAGTAGTATGAATTCTGCTTTGAGTGNGTGTGTGTGTGTGTGTGTGTGTGCGTGTGTGTGTGTATTCAGATGCCCATGGCTGGCTGTGACAATCTGCCCTGCTGTGCCACCATGCTGTGCCATCCTCTTCCTTTTTGTGCTGGCCAACTTCACCATGGCAACCTTCATGGATGCTGGTGTGCTCCCAATGGGTTAGTAATCAAAGAGCGTTATGCTTACAGTATGGGAGATCATCTTTTTTTAATAAATGTATTTGTGGATGTGTCAATGTCCGCTTATTGCTCTCCAGCGAACGAGGACGAGGACAAGGATGATGAATTCCGTGCTCCTCTGTACAAGAATGTGGATGTGAAGGGTGTCCAAGTACGGATGAAGTGGTGTGCGTCATGTCATTTCTACAGACCTCCACGCTGCTCACATTGCAGTGTCTGTGATCACTGTGTGGAGGTCAGTGCGTGATCAGATTTAAAGACAGAAAATGATAAGAAAATAGAGGGCATGGATGAACAGATGAGAGAAGCAGTGTAGCAGTGTGTGTGGCTAAGAGTCAATAAAGTGGGATTTCTGCAGTGAATGATGGACTGAGTGTGATGGAGGGAGAGAGATCTCGTTAATCAGGTTAATCCTTTTTCTCAGATCCTTTGTAGTCTCAGTAGAAATGCAATTTGAAAAAGGGTTCAGACAGCCTGTATTAAACAAAGTGTAGTTAGAAAGCACAGTGGATATTTTACAAGTTATTTAGTTATATTTGAGTGATTTCTTCTTTTTCCACCATCTCTTCCCAGGACTTTGATCATCACTGTCCCTGGGTGAACAACTGCATCGGAAGGCGAAACTACCGCTACTTCTTCCTGTTTTTGTTGTCATTGACAGGTCATATGATCTGTGTCTTCACCTTTGGACTCATATACGTCCTGCACCACATGGATGAACTGTGGAAGTTACACTGCACTGTTACGTATCCTTGTAGACAATAAGTGTGTGCATCTACCTGTGCAGGTGTAAATGCATTAAACCTATGTTGAACTATAATGAAGCAGTTTTTCTTGACAGTCTTTCCAGTTTGGTGGTGATTAGTATATCAGGGCTGTTTCTGATCCCGGTCCTGGGTCTCTCTGGATTCCATCTGTACCTTGTATCTAGAGGACGCACCACCAATGAGCAAGTCAGTCTGATTTTACAGGACTAATGGGATTTTTATATTAAACAACTTTAAATTGTGTTAATAAGGGTGAAAAAAACTTGCATAATCTGAACAATATTATAATATTAATAGGTGTGGTTTTATGTCTTCATGTATTCAACAGGTAACTGGGAAGTTTCAGGGAGGAGTAAATCCTTTTACACGCGGTTGTTGTAACAATCTGGAGTATCTGGTTTGCAGTCCCATCTCTCCTAAGTGAGGGTCATTTTTTTATACTTTATTTTCAGCATTTCAGTAAGCCTGTTGGCTAACTCTCTGCTGCCGTGCCCTCTCCATCCTTTGACACCAGGTACACGGCAAGGCCCTATAAGAAAGCAGTCATCCATGTTCAACCCCCATTCCTCAAGCCAGAAATTGACAGACCACTGAAAGTCAGAGACAACGGGATACAGTGCCAGGATCTAAAAATTAAAGTATGTATGAGCAGTTTAATATTTTCACACGCACGCACGCACGCACACACGCACACACACACACACTATAATCTAATGATTGTGATCTCTGCTGTCAATGGATATGTTTAGATCTTTCTCCTCATCTTTTTTCCCCCTCCTGCCAGCGGACCTCAGCAGGAGCTGTTGAGCTATCAGACATCAAACAACTGAAAACTCCACCGCCACTGCCACCAAAACCAGAAAACATTCTGCTGAGAAGCCAACTCGCTGCCATGGATGGTACTGTGGGATGACAGCTGACATATGGGTGGTGGAAAAAAGTTCCATTTTTCAATATAGCTTCTGTATTCTCTGTCTTCTGTTTTCAGAAATAGGACATCACACCAAATCCATCATTCCTGTATCCATTCCCACGGTGCCACAGCTAAGGCCAGTCTTGGAGGCCATATCTAGAGGATCATCACCCATTCCTCCAGAGCAGGTGCTTTTCAGTCTGATATCAATTTGTTATACTGTAGGAGTGTTATCCTCAGTATGCAAGCTCTTGCTGTGTGTTTGACAGAGTTTGCTTTCTGCTTTTTCTTCTGCTGTCTAGTTGCTGAGGACGTCAGAGCAGCAAGGGAACAACAGAAGTCCTGATCTCCACTCTGAGTCGAAAGAAAGTCCAGGGAGAAGCAGCCTGCATGCCCAGACTAACACCGTCTCCAGCTCACTGCAGCTCAATTCTATGTCGCTCACCCTCAAACACAACAACCGCCATGGCAGTAAATCCCAGTTGCCTGTGATGCATGCTGATGGTTTTGTATCCAGTCCCCCACCGGGCATCATTTCCTCCTCCAGCCCACTGGCCAACCACAGCAGCAGCAGCCTCTCATATGATAACCTCATCAACCCTACAGATGCTCAGTTCTTGGCTCAGAGAGGGGCTCCTCTGGTGGGCTACCACCCTCACTTCATGACTCTAGCCACAGATGGGACTGTGGTGCAACGGCCGTCCCCTCACACCTACAGCCCTGTGTTTATGGGTGTCACCAGACAGTCTCCTCAGCCTCGGGACCCCTCACCTTCTTTGCAGGGTCTAACCTCCAGGGATCCCTCACCCTCCTTCCAAGGTTTCATTCAAAGAGACCATTCTCCTGCTTTTCAAGGGCTGATGCCAAGGGATCTTGCACCCCAAAGTACAACATCACGAGACCTCACCCCTTCTGGTCTGGCATTACGAGAGAGTCTTCGAGATAGCCTCCGTGATTTAGGGCCACAGGGTTTGACTCCTCAGAAGTCAGCTGCTGCACGCTATGACAACTTTTCAAAAACCATCATGGCATCAATCCATGAGAGACGGGAGATGGAAGAGAGAGAAAGGATGCTGCGTCTGCAGGCCAGATCACAGGCTCTGTATGGCCCAGATGTGGGGATCTATGACATCCCTAGCAGGCGAAGTCTTCCACCAGACAACATCCGACCTCTGGGCTCCCGTGGACCAACTCCCCCAGCCTATGGCTCCCGGGAGTTCCTGATGAGTACAGGTATCCTCGGTTACGGCATGAGGACCTCGCCTCTCTCCAGTTCCTCCACATCATCTCTGACCCGAGGTCCAAAAACATCCAGTTCCCCTTTGCAGAGCAGCAGCAGCAGCAGCCTGCAGAGCAAAGGCAGGTCCTCATCTCCAGCTTATGGGCCTCCTGACAGACAGACACAACCGCTCCCCTCCTCTACATCCACCCTGCCCCGTTTACCCTCCTCTACCACCTCTGTCCCCTCATATGCCTCCTACGCCACTGCAAAACGATCCTCACTCACATACTCCTCTGAGGGGAAGGACTCAGTCACCCTGGGAGCTCTGAAATAATAAAAAAATACTCCATGTTTCTGATGGTGTGAATGAATCATCTATGCAGTGTTAGTTTTTCACAGATCCCAAATACTTCGTAAATATGAGGCCATTTGGGACTTTCCTGTGTGGGAGGGTATGTGTGAAGCAAATACACACATTGAAGAATGAATTCAGAAATGTTCATGCACATGTGAGTTTGACTGTTGTTAATGAAAAAAGGCGATTCTCAGGATAGTTGTGCCTCCTCTTGCAGATAGAGTGAGCTCTATAAATTCAGACAAAGCAAAAGAGCTATGTGAAGAATACAAATGAACTTGGTATCTGTTTGTATGTGTTTTGATATTGAATTTGTGAAATGATGTAAAACACTTTGTCTCCCACTGGAAAAAAACCCATTTAATAGAATTTTGTAGTTGTTTATATGAATAAACTGATTTTATAATTTTTGTGCTGTTTTTATGTCATTTTCTGGTCTGAAGGCATCTGCCCAGTAATAAAACACAAACAAGTCTTTACATATTCTAAACACCTCTAAGCAGCAAATAGATTTTTTAAAAGTTTTGCGGTTATCAATCTTGCTTCAGATCATCTAGACCAGGGTTGGGCAATCATGTGCCATGGAGGGCCGTGTGTATG
>JANJYP010266375.1:0-13657 GCA_024605115.1 Rastrelliger brachysoma | reverse complement strand
TAAGTATATTGTATAGGTATTTAGGGTATGTACAGTAATTTGCACAACTACTTTATTTTCAAGCAGATTTGAAAAACAATATCCAAACAGGAGAATTGAAAACACCAAGTCTGCATCTACACTCCACCTGCTAACCTTCTGTGACTCAACCAAAGAACAATGCTGAAAATAAGGACCTAGTCTTATTTTGGTTTCCAACCCCTGCTTTAAAATGAAACTAATCAGTCACAATTAGAGAGTAGAATCATTCAACCTGTATCCTCATGAGTTTGCCTTGTTAATGTCATAAAATATCTTGCAAACATTTTTTTATCATTTTTGTATCCATCACATTTTTGATGGTTTTGTCTTATGTCTTGTTTCAGATACGCAAGCAGCAGAAGGAGCATGCTGAACTGATAGAGGAGTATCGAGTGAAACAGCAGCAAAACAATATGACTCCCATAATGCCTGGAATTCACCCAATGCCAGGTCCTGCTGGCTTGGTCCCTGGTGGTCCACCAATGGTCCAGCCTCCTATGAACCCCATGATGCAGATGCCGCTTCATCCTGGTCAACCAAATGCACCACCACGTATTCCCAACCCACCACCTGGCTGGCATCCTGGTGCTCCCATGCCCATGGGGGGACCAGGAATACCACCTATAATGCCCCCCCAGGTGCCTGTGGGTAATCCAGGCCCACCTCATCAGATGCCAGTGGGTAATCCAGGCCCACCTCATCAGATGCCAATGGGTAACATACCCCAACACTCACAAATGCCTGTAGAGACCCAAGCACCACCACCTCCTCCAGGTGGTGTAAAACCCATGCAGGGAGGTGGTGTGAAGTTTGATGACAACAACCCATTCAGTGAGGGCTTCCAGGAGCGGGAGAGGAGGGAGAGGCTCAGAGAGCAGCAGGAGAGACAGCGGGTGCAGCTCATGCAGGAAGTTGAGCGACAGCGAGCCCTGAAACACCGCATGGAAATGGAGCAGCAAGGTATGATGGGGCCTGATGGGAACATGGCACCACTTGCTCAGATGCCATTTTTTAACTCTGAGCTGCCACAGGACTTCATGCAACCTCAGAGGCCTCCTATACAACAACAGCAACAACTAGGACCAATGTTTCCCCAGCAGCAGGGCATGCAGCCTGGCATGGGCTCACCGCCTGGGACATTCATGCAAGGTGAAAGAAGGGCCATGATGGGCAATGGAGTGATGGCCCCAGACATGGGACCTGGTTTGGGGCCTGATAATATGGCCCTGCAAGCACCTAACTTTCCCCAGGGTCAGCCCAGACCTCGTCAGTTTAGTGGGCCAGGGATGATGCTTCCAATGCCAGGCGAGGGTCCACCATTTGGAACTGACTCAGCTACACCTCTTCCATCTAACTTTCCAGGTTCAGGTCAGTCCTTAATCCAACTCTACTCCAACATCATCCCAGATGAAAAAGGGAAAAAGAAGAGGAACCGCAAAAAGAAGAAAGATGATGATGCAGATTCAATCAAGACACCTTCAACTCCTCACTCTGATCTTACAGCCCCTCTCACACCGTGTGTCTCGGACACCTCCTCAACTCCAACCAGAAACACCCATCTCTTTGGAGATCAGGACTTGTCAAGGTCCCCCTTACTGGGATGTTCCACCCCAAGTCACTCAGAACTGGAGAGGCAACTTTCAGGAGGGCAGTCTGGACAACATGGCCTCTCATCCGACACAGCAAGGGCCCAGGCTCAGGAACATGACAGGATCCTCAACAACATAAAGCTGGAGCAGACTGATGCCAGTGAATGTCACGGTCCAAGGGAAGGGCCCATCGGCTCAGAAATGAGCTCGGTGAAGCAGGAGTGCAGTAAAGGGAGTGTGTCTCCCTCCCCTACAGGGCAAAGTCCAAACAAAGGTGAGGCTGGCAATGAACTACTGAAACATCTTCTGAAGAACAAGAGTACACCTCCACCAGGGCTCTCCCAACAGAGGTTAGAGGAGAATCTGCGCTCAGAGGAAGAGGAGTCTGCAGACTGCAAAACCCTGCTCAGACAAAGCTCCATGGACAGCAACGGGGTCAGTCTTTGTATTAGTCATGCAGTTATAGGGCACTAAGGGGTGATCAACATAGTGAGTCATAGGCAGGCTAAGTGATTCAGATGGGAGGTGTGTCTTAGTTAAATTGGTATGAGTCATAGCTGTCAGCTTTTGAATTAGTCATTGTTATGTGTTTGAAAACAGCTAACATGAAGTCACAATATTGATCAAATAACCTGTTTTGTATCCATGCGTCTTCATGCTACAATACCCTTTTCTCATCTTCAGGCATACTCAGATGGCCCCCCTGACTTCCCTGGACCTCTTCTCCCTGAACAGGAGAAGAAGAAAGGAAGGAACAAAAGAGCGCCGAAAGGAGGAGATAAACCTCCCTCTCGTTACAAGAAGAGGAAGAAGGAAGGGGATGAAAGGCAACTGATGCACACGGGCCCTGACACCGTAATGACCCAAATCAAACAGGTGAGACTGATTTTAACATCTTACATCGCAGAACTAGTTGGAGTTGCACGACTGCACTTCTGTAGCAACAAAGGATGGTAGCCAAATGATAAGTGGAAATCTTAATGCTTTATTCAGAATTTTAAAGTGTTAATTAGTGCCAGAACAGAAATGGACTCCACTGAGCACACAGATACTAATTTCATGTATCATGAGTATATTACTATAATTATGCACTTGCTGAATGACAGTTGCACACCCAGGTATTAAAAGTTGTTATTACTGGAGAGAGGGGGATGGAGATTCATAATTATATTGTAAACTCACTCATTTATTGAGGTTTATTGATTTAACCTTTATGAAGCAGAATTACACACTCAGAAATGTTGTAAAATATTATCTTCATCACCACATTTAGCAGGAACAAAATGAGCATAATCTGTAGTATGCAGGTAGCGTTTGGCAATTGCAACCATGATTTTGTATGTTGCTTCGGTATAGCCTATATATTGGACATTTAACTGATGCTGCCCTCATTTACTGACATAACAAGACAAGATATTAAGCTTAGTAGGCTTTTTAGAGGAAACAGTTCAAGTTGGAGTAGCTTTATCTGTGGTTACTTTTTGTTAGACTTTTACAGCAGGTTAAAGAACTTTGTAATAACACTTTGACATAACACTGCCTGCCAAATGCAAAACCAATGTTGCTTGATTTGGTTTAAGTATTTCCTTTTTGAAATGGTGAAAAGTTTTTGATGCAACCCTTTTATCTGATTTTGAAACAACAAAAAAGTGTGGGTTGTTACCACAAAAAGATAAACATCTCTGCATTAGGAAGTATCAGTTGTTCTGGTGGGGATCCCCCTATGAATGCCCTCACTGACACATTTGAAGTTTTTGTTGTTGTCAGCTTCTTATCCAAGATATTTTAATTTAGAGGTCAGCTGAGAGGGATAATATACAAAAAGCTGTCATTCAAACATGGCAGTAAAGACATGTCTGCAGAGTGAATTACAAGCATTCTATCCAAGATTAATGTTGTTGAGTTTGATAAGTTGACTACAACTATATTGTTTTTAGTTGGTGTATACTAGCATGCCTAGTTTCTCTGCAGGTAGGCCATATTGAACATTCATTAAGTTATCAACTTGTTCTGATTTAACTCCTATCCTTTATCCTGGTTCTGTTTTTTTTTTCTAGCAGCTCTCCCTGCTTCCGCTCATGGAGCCACTGATTGGAGTCAACTTTGCCCATTTTGCTCCTTATGGTAGTGGCCAGCTAAATGGAGAGAATCTCCTGTCTGGTACTTTTGGCAGTGCCTCACTCGATGGAGTCTCTGACTATTACTCCCAGCTGGCCTACAAGGTGAGAACTACTTACTCCACTAAAGGGAAACCGGTTGAACAGTGACATGTGTACCTGCAGCATGATGCACTGACATTGTGTTGGTCCTGATTTCTAAAGCAGAGTAACCTGAGCAATCCACCAACACCTCCGGCATCTCTTCCTCCTACCCCACCACCTGTGAACCGACAGAAAATGATCAATGGATTTGCTACAACAGAAGAGCTGGCCAACAAAGCTGCTTGCATGGGTAAGCATTGAGAAGGCTGTACAGGATGTATTAAAGTCAATATTGTAGAACACGCACTTCTTTCAAACAGGCTGCCCTATGATGTTTTAGTGTCAGCTTGAGATGTTTGTATCCCAGAAAATAGCAGCAAGACATGCAATACTTCTGTCACTGCAGGCAAGCATAGTGTGTTCTTCCATAATGACAGTGTGCTTTTCACACAGTGTCCAAAGGCCTCGTCCCAAAGCCCCTACATGTCCCATTTAGGACTGAGGAGGATCTGCTAGCCCGCGCCATCGCTCAAGGACCCAAAACTGTGGATGTTCCTGCCTCCCTTCCTACTCCTCCCCACAACAATCAGGAGGAACTCAGGTAAGCTGAAGTATATCGTTCTGTGTTACTTTTTTCATGTTTTGACTGCATGGTTTTAACAGCAATGTTTTTTCCTTGCAAATTTAATAATAGTAACAGAGGACAGGAGCCGTGCAAGGAAAGGGACACACCCGACAGTTTCGTTCCATCCTCATCTCCTGAGAGCGTGGTTGGCATGGAAATTAGTCGCTACCCAGACCTGTCCTTGGTGAAGGAAGAGCCAACATCCCCGTGCCTGTCTCCTGTCCTCCCCATGCTTCCTGCACCTGATGGGAAAGGTAAGCACACAAATCTAACATAATTAACATTTATTTGTCGCTCTAAATAGAATAAATTAAATGTTATGTGTACAAATTAACTACAACATACCTGAATAGTGTGGCATTTTTTATGCATGTCCTCTTTCTATTTTCTAGGGTCACAGATCAAACTGCAAGATATTAAGACTGAGCCTTCTTCAGTGTTTTTTGGATCCCCCTTTGGCCCGATGTCTAATGATTCTAAACAAGGGCTAGTCTCTGTAGCTATCACAGTGAGACCAGCAGCGGCAGAGGTAATGTCATGTTGAATGGTGAAAATTTAACTTGTGCTGTGCTCATTTGTGCTAAATGCCAGAACTTTAATACAGGTCACAAAATCTACAATTTGTCAGATGCTTTACATAAAAGCAGGGTGGAGACTTAAGGAGTGTCATATTACCATTTTTATGTTACAAAAAATGTACCAGTTTCAAGTTTTGGTTTTTGTAAGATTTTCCTCCAAATAAATGGTTCAACCAGTGACTCTGTATGCTCTGAGGCCATTTTGGTTACATCAGAGTCAAACCAACATGCCAACCAAATCAAAGGGCTCCACCAATAATACATTTTATACCCACAGGGAAATAACCTGTGATAAATGAATGGCTTTTGTTTTTAAATATTTACCTTAAAAATTAACTGGTAAAAAGAGCAGACCAAACATTCTGTCTTGCTGGTACTTTTCTTCAACCTCAACAAGAAAATGTTCCCATATTTAGAATAACCCATCACCACTAATTCACTCTATAACTACAGTCATCAACTGTTTGGTTTTGTACCCACTACAAAAGAATGTCATATTCCCATACCGCTGTTCATGAGACTGTTTGTAAAAGACCTAAACAACTGTATTCATGCTTGTTTTTGTCTCAGAACATCACGGGTGTAGTGGCAGCCATTTCAGACCTGCTGCGTGTGAAGATCCCCAGCAGCTATGAGGTCAGCAGCACCCCTGATAGGGGGCCCATGTCTATGCTCGGCAGTCCAAGGATGGGCCCCCATGCCATGGAGCCTCGCCCTCCCATGCTTTTCCACGGACCTGGAGACAATGGAGGCCTTCATGGGAGGCCGGGACAGATGATTAGGCCCAGTGGAGCACAAGGGATGATGCACCAGCAACATGCGCATCATTTCCGTTTCCATCCCAACAGCCCAGGTGAGGAAATAAAACTAAATTAAACAAGAGCATCTCTGATTCCCCTGAAGTACTGTAATCCAGCCTTAATTGAAATGTCATGTCTGATTTAAGCAAATTATAATGACTCTATGAAAAAGCACAAAGCAGCAGTGCAATTTTAATATGTAATTGTTTTCCCTTAAACATACACGGGAGCAATTATCTTTAACAGTATTTACAAACAGCCATTTTGTCTTGCATAACATTATTTGTCTAGGGTAGCATCAGCCCAGGTGCTGACAAGCATGCTTATTGATTTCAGTAATTATCTTGGCTAATTAAATAGAGTAATCACTTGTTTTGGTATACAGACTGCCGCTTATTGTTTTGAAACCATTAGGCCCAGTCCTAATGAAAGTTGTCAGCACAGACACGTGGATTAGAAAGTAGATAACTCACCAAGAGTATATCATCGAGGGGTATCAATTGCCTCATTTTATTTCTGCCTCTGTAATGCAGCATTCATACATGGAATCAATCAGTATACCTCTGTATTCTCACAGTCAGTGTGTTCTGATAAGGATATAAATTTTAAAAGCATACTTTCTCTTGATTCAGGCGCAGCTGTAGCTCACGGACCTGAACAGAAGACCCCTGGCAGCCCTGGATGTAAGCCTCAGTGGTGCTGCCACTGTAAGGTAGTGGTTCTGGGAAATGGAGTGCAGAAATCCATCAAAGATCTCCCTGCACACATGAAGGTATGAAATCGATCAGTTTTTAGTACTTTGCATAACTGTAGGGTAGCAAGCAATGAGTGAATATGAGAAAAATACTTCACAGTTTCTTACTTGCTGATTTGATACCAAAGCCCAAAAGCTAAATAGTCCTAAGAATCTAGCACAGTACAACATGCTTTCAATAATTGTACTGGCTCATAAGAAGTTAGTATGTCCAGATGAAGTGTTTTTGGTCTTGATCCCAAGTCTTTTAATATGATCTGCAGATGCTGAGTCCGGTCTGATACTTACATCTGCTTATAATGCTAAGTAAATATTTCTGATACAGTGAAATGGTCGTATACTGAATATGCTAAACATAGATTTATCACCTTGATTCAAATACTGAAGATCCTCTTCTCAAATTATATATATGACATCTATAATTGTTATTAATTTAATAGAGAAAACTTCACAATTCTACAGTGACTTTCCTCGCTAAAGACAAAATTAAATTTGTCTGCCCTCGTCTCATCTCTCTGTGTCTGTACTAAGCCAGAGGTTGTCATCAAGTTACTCACAGAATGTTTATTAGTGACATATGTTACTAATATATATGACATAAGTTGTTCGCACTGTAGTTCAACAAAAGGGGCAAAACCTGTGCAGCCAAATAATTTGTCATATTCACACAGTTTTTTACATGCATATGTGAGGGAGAGGACAATGAAGGNTACTCACAGAATGTTTATTAGTGACATATGTTACTAATATATGACATAAGTTGTTCGCACTGTAGTTCAACAAAGGTGGCAAAACCTGTGCAGCCAAATAATTTGTCATATTCACACAGTTTTTGCATGCATATGTGAGGGAGAGGACAATGAAGAAGAAATCTGCATTTCATACTATACTATAGCCAACATGAGCTTTTGGAGCATACCCGGGTTTAATGAAGTCATCTGTGTCAAACAACTATGAATTATTTTATGTTTAATTTCCCAGTAGGCTTACTAGATGGGTTATAACTGAATATCCAGTACTCACTTTCGAGGATGTTTTAGCCACACATTTCTACATATTCACGGACTTACAGTGCTNGCTTACTAGATGGGTTATAACTGAATATCCAGTACTCACTTTTGAGGATGTTTTAGCCACACATTTCTACATATTCACGGACTTACAGTGCCACAGTAATACTGCACATACCTTCTGATTACGTAAATCCTGCCTGCTGCTGTTGAATCCATTTCAGATCAGTTAGTAGGTTAAACAGCACACATTATGACTTCTGTCTTGAGGATATTTTGGTTATTTAAATATTGCATGTTTTTGATGTTTATTTCATAGCTTCCTTTAATGTCAGTTGAGCTTAAGCAGTTCACATTGGTCAAGCTTTGATTTAACACCTCATTTCTTATTCAGTTTCTTAATACTTGTAATGATTTCTCTCATTAGGAATCGCATGGCCGTTTGAAAGAAGACCTGGTCTTCTGCAGTCATAGCTGCTTCCTTCTCTACTGTTCCTCACCACCCTTGCAATCCAGATCAGCTGCAGAAACTAAGGTTCGTATCTCACGGTAACACATGTAGAAACACCACAGTGTCTCTAAATGACATGCAGTTAGTATAAATAATATTATTACTTACTTATTACTTATAAGTTGGACATCATGGGTCTTGTCTCATCTATCCAGGACTCGGTGACCCTTCTCCCAGCCTCTGAGCAAATAGAGAGCCTTTCTAAAGCCCAGCACCAGTACAGTAACAACATGTCCTCACTGGATGTTCATTGCCTTGCCCAGCTTCAGCCCAAGCAGTCTCCCCCCTCTACCCCTCCAATTCCCTTCCCCATGGCAGATGAGACACCCAAGATGGAGATTAAGTCTGATGCCATCAAAGTGACAGTGAAGCTGAAGGCCCGGCCAAGGTCACATGACGGCTGGCACCAGGGAAAGAGACAGAAGGGTCTCCGCTGGAGAAAGTGGACGGTCCAGGTGGTGGTGCCAAGAGGAACCTCCCAACTCCCAGATGAGGATAAGATCGATGACCTTCTGAGGAAACTTGGGGCCTCCTTACGCCCCCCACTCTCACTTCGGGACCAGAGGCGTTGCTGTTTCTGTCACCAGTTTGGAGATGGGAACACTGATGGTCCTGCAAGGCTACTTAATCTAGACCTTGATCTGTGGGTACACCTAAACTGCGCCCTATGGTCAACAGAGGTGTATGAGACGCAGGCTGGTGCCCTCATCAATGTAGAGCTCGCACTACGTCGTGGCCAAACTGTACGTTGCGTCTACTGCCAGCAGACTGGAGCGACCAGTGGCTGCCACCGCCTACGCTGTACCAACGTCTACCATTTCACCTGCGCCCTGCAGTCTCAGTGCACCTTCTTCAAGGATAAGACCATGTTATGTCATGCCCACAGGCCACGTGGCACAGCTGGACAGGCACTGGAGCACGAGCTACGCTGTTTTGCTGTCTTCCGACGTGTCTACGTCCAAAGGGATGAAATACGTCAGATTGCCACTGCTGTGCGGCAGCCTGAGTTAGGTTACACCTTTCGAGTAGGCAGCCTGGTGCTGCATGCAATGGGCCAACTAACTCCCCTGCAAATGGCAGCCTTTCATTCTTCAACAGCCATCTTTCCAGTTGGCTATGAGGCCTGCCGCATCTACTGGAGCATGCGCCATGGCAACCGCCGTTGCCGCTATGTGTGCTCTGTTGAGGACAAAGACGAACAGCCAGAGTTTACCATCAGAGTCATCGAACAGGGCTACCAAGACCTGGTTCTGACTGACAACTCTGCGAAAGGTCTGTCCTTATTGATTCAGATCTGATACAGATTGTGATTGTGTGTTGCAGCCTTTTCAAAGTAATGTTTTAACCACTTTCTGCTCTGTAAACAGGAGTGTGGGATAAGGTTCTGGGTCCTGTTGCTGAAAGAAGAACTGAGTCCGGCACTCTGAAGCTCTTCCCTGTTTACCTGAAAGGAGAGGACTTGTTTGGACTCACAGTTCCTGCTGTCGCTAAGATCACTGAATCGGTTTGTTGATGCTTTCTGTTTAATTTATTCGCCCGAAAAGTTTGAAATTCAATCTAATGTGTAGATGACATTCTGTGGATTTTACTCATTTTTACATATTTATTTCAGCTCCCTGGAGTTGAGGCTTGTGACAAGTACTCGTTCCGTTATGGACGCAACCCTCTTATAGAGTTGCCTCTCATATTCAATCCAGCTGGCAGTGCCCGCGCCCAGCCAAGAACCAGTTCTTCCCACACTTCACTGGTTATCAGGTAGCTTTTGAGGAAGTAGACCCACAGCATGTTGTTGAATGGAATTATTGTATTGTTGTTTTTATTATTGTCATTTTAATGACTCATCGCTGTCACCATAAAGATCACAGGCACAGTCTGTATCCAGCAGCAGTGCAAGGTCTAACCAGAATGTGGCCCAAGGAGAAAGTGGCGCCCCCCATAACAAGCCTCCAGTAGTGCACCCCAGGTCTTCCCAGT
Source organism: Rastrelliger brachysoma (assembly GCA_024605115.1). Classification (NCBI taxonomy): domain Eukaryota; kingdom Metazoa; phylum Chordata; class Actinopteri; order Scombriformes; family Scombridae; genus Rastrelliger; species Rastrelliger brachysoma. The sequence continues at coordinate 3,594 of JANJYP010266375.1, read as the reverse complement.
ACCGCTGGATGAAGAGTGAGTGGAGAGCCAATGTCTATCTGGCCCGCTCCCGCATCCAGGTGAGTCTTAACTCACATGTGATTTATGCTCTCAGTTATGGTGGAGCATTTCTCATTCTCACAGTCTGTTTCCTACTGACGGTAAATATATTCTCATGTAATGAATTCACAGGGCCTGGGGCTGTTTGCTGCTAGAGACATTGAAAAACAAACTATGGTGATTGAGTACAATGGAACCATCCTCCGAAATGAGGTCGCCATCAGGAAGGACAAAGTCTACAGATCTCAGGTATGTGTATTTGTGATACTTTTTGTAGATGAAATTACTTTTGACTTCAGTTACATTCGCCAGACTGAACTCTCCTCTCTCTCTTCCTCACTCTCTCTCACAGAACCGAGCAGTATTCATGTTCCGCATCGACAGTGAACATGTTGTTGATGCGACTCGAACTGGAGGGCTAGCAAGGTACTGTGAGGTTTTCATGTGTTTGCTTTTTTTAACATGTAATAATAGTATGTAGTTACTTAATTTCTAATTAATTAGACGTGTGTTCCCAGAATTTAAATGCTCTGAGCAAAATATGAATGCTGTTGTGTCAGTCTCAATTCAGCACCATGATCTTGTACATGATCAAGTTTTTTAATGGATGTAGTGTGACTCTTTTTTTATAAGAGTAAGCAGTGATGTGAATCGTTATGTGTTGATAGTTATTTACGTAATACTTAATCTGTTTCAGTGAGAGCTTCTGATTTATACACACACAGTGTCTGTGTTTCATATCCTTCCTGGGTGCTCATCATAGATCCAGCTTCAACTCAATTATTTTTAATCCCAAAGCAAGTGTTGGTTGTGGCAAGCTATATCAGTATGTGTGTATATATACTGTCTGGTAATAACACATGATGCACACAGTAATGTAACGCTAAAGTAATATCTTCATACAGCTCTTAATTGCCTTTAAATTGACTGTATACTGCGTAGAGTAGTTTATGACAGTACTTGAATCAGACATGTTCAGGAAAAGGTCTTTCACAGCCCTAGGGCATCATATGACCTCAGACACCGACTGTGCGTTCCAAGATGGCATCCCATTCCTAAAGCCACTCTAATATTGTCTGACAGAAAGGGCTGCGACATTTCCCCCTAAATTCAGATCTATATCTTAACACTCGATTTTAAGTTCAAAACGTTTGATATTCACTGTCATTTGAAATGTTACATTGAACATACATACTTAGCTGCTTACTGTATAGTCACATGTGGAATGTTATGTGATGTCTAATAATTTAATCTTTTCATCTACAGATATATCAACCACTCTTGTGCCCCAAACTGCGTTGCTGAAGTGGTGACATTTGAAAGAGGTTACAAAATCATCATCAGCTGCATTCGCAGAGTTGAAAAAGGAGAGGAGGTGAGTAAATAGTGAATACTCTTTTATTCAGATGCATTAGTGTGAAATGTGCCACTGTGATGCTAAAACATTTTCTTCCTTTTTTTTTCCTCCCCAGCTGTGTTTCGACCACCAGTTTGACACTGTGGAGGGTCAGCACAAGATCGCTTGCCACTGTGGAGCTCCTGAATGCAGGAAGTGGATAAACTGAGCAAAAGAAAGTGACAAACCTAAATGCATTCCTTGCTTATAGTTTCTGGATGCTGTGATCTCTGCACACAGAATTTAAAGGCTTCACACTAAAAGTCATTTTATGAATGAGCAGAAGGCCTGAACCCTTGGAGAGGTGTATGAAAAGTTACGTGTTGGTTCATCAAGATCATGGAGGGAAAAAAAAATGGGTGGAGGTAGGGAAATGTAACACAGTAGCAGGATGTGACTTGTGCCATATGTGAGAGGCTCAGATGCCTCTGTTTGTCTGTCTGTATGTATCTGTGTGTTTGTTTGGTGTACATGGGGTGCGGAATCCACCAGCGAATGAGAAAGCACTGTGCAGGGTGCGGCCTTATTGCTAACTAAGGGCAGGCCCTTTTGTTTCATACTGTTAATGTATACCGTATGACTAAATGTAGACATCACTGAATGAGGAATGTACAGCAATGAATACCGCGAAGGGAATATTAACTTGCACTAAAAAAAGAAAAATAAACAAAAAAACACACACACACACACACGAAAACTTTTAAAATACTTGATTCCATGAGTCAGTTTTATCATAGGTCTCTGTCATGTGATTTGTGTGGAATTCGAGAGGTTTTGTATTTATTACTGAGTGAATGAATTTTATTCTCAAAATGATGAGATTGAGTTTAAGAAGGCTAGATTGCTATTGTTTTTGAAGATTGAAGAAGACATGCTGTTACTTTTGTATAAATGTACATAAAGAAAACTATAGGAATAACCGACCAAATACTACCTTAACCTTCTTGATGTTTGGGTGTTTTTAAATTGTTTTTGTTCTGTTTGTCATTGAAATTTATTTAAGATGGACGTTATTTCAGTTTGAGAGTATATATTATGATTATTCTGTACAGAATTTGTAATATAACCACAATAATTCACAAAGTATTTTTGTTGTATTAAAAGTAAGGTATTGTAGCGTAGTGTTTTGTGACTTACACATACTTTGACCACTCAAAAAAGAAATATTTTTGTTGACTAACGTAACGAGTTATCAGTTACAGAATCAAAAGATAAACTCTTCGAATAGTGAGAGATCGTTCTGATCTGTTTGCTGTTAATCAGGTTTGATTTTAAAGAACTGTGAATTAGGTTTTGAAACCCAAAAGCAACTTTTTAACTTTTTAACACAAATAGGAAAACCATCATGTATTTACCTGTCTTTGTTTTTACATTGCTTTTAAAATAAGGTGCAAAACGTCTAATGACATTGTGAGTTAGACGACGAACCAGTGTGTGACAGAAAGAATCGTAACTCTTATTTGAAACCGTAAGTGGTTCTATCTTTTGGACAGAAATGGCATTCTCCTTAATCAGAAATATTTCTTATACTGACACTTCACAAGTCACATGCTTAGAAACGGAAGCATTTTTGCGTGCACAATTTCAAGTTGACTGTAAAATTTTGGAAACAGTCTTAGAACTTGTAATGTATATGGCATGTATTTTTTTAACTTTCCGAAGACTCAATTGTATATATTTTCTCAATGAATGGTTGTAACAAAATTGTTTCTTGGATATTTTTCTTCTCTTGTATGATATTACATCATCCTGCCAGTGTGTTTGTGCTACATTTTCTTGGTCGTGTAAAGTAGTCAAATTTTTTTCCCCCTCCCTTTTTTTTCTTTCTTTTTTTTTTTTTTTTTTTTTTGAAAATGCCTTTTGGAGTGTACAGAGTATGAGCTTTGGAGTTTGTGGAATTGAATTTAGAAACATTTACAAAAATAAACTATTTTACATGTTAACTTTTGTGTGGGTTATCAATAATTACATGTTTTCAGTTTAACAATGAAAGAATGAAGACGTTAGAAATCTTAAGTTTCTCAAGCAATAGTGTTTTATAGCCTTTAAAAAAAAAAGACAAGCAAAGCTGAGGAGGATTAACTAAATAGAATAATGAACAAGAGAAATGGGAATTTATTCTTGGTTACTTGTTTTATCTAGTAAATGTTTGAAAATTG
>JANJYP010266229.1:0-11080 GCA_024605115.1 Rastrelliger brachysoma | reverse complement strand
TGAAGAGCATGTGCCTGATTTCCTGTGTCCATACATGCCTGCTCTTGAGTGTGTGTCATATGTAAGTGAAAATGCGCTTTTTGTGTCAGAGCAGGACATGACAATGCTGAGGTTAACTGAAACAGCAAATGTGTATATGCACTTCAGTAACCTGGTTATTGCAGGCTTTGTGTGGTTACCTGATTTCTCTCTGAGAGACAGATTAAGAAAAAGCTAATTTAGTCAACTACATTGTGACGGGAGAAACCTGATTTCTTAGCCACATAAACATTCAAGTCAGGTTTATAAGTTTGATTTTATATGTTCACATGTGCATGACAAAGAATCAAGACAGAAAGTATCACTGTGAAACTATTTCCAAAATAAATAAATCCACTGTTGGACTATGACTGAAACTGAAAATAAAATAAATAAGTTCCTACAGCTGTGCAGTAGACTGTTTGTACAGTTCAAACACATGCACACAGTAAGGAAAAACTATGGAGACACAACTGATTACTGACCATCTGTACATAAAGTTTTCAAGATGTGAACACATTCTCCTGGTTCCTGTCTTAAGCTGATTTCTCTAATATCCTATTTCATGTGAAAAACACTTTCAAACATCCACACACCCACATATACCCATACATCATTCATTAACATTCATAATAACCCAGTAAAGTCCCAAACTGTCAGCTAAACACCCAGTTTCAGGCATGCAAAGTTTACACACACCTGTTCCCCCTCAAGTGATCACACAGGCAAAATATACACAGACGCACACACATTGAAATGTATATGCACAAACAAATGAACTAATGCAAGAATATACAAATGAACTCATGCACAGATTCCAAAAAAGTGGTCATAGCAGTTGCACATAAGCACATTGGCAGAATTTGACTAATGTCAAAGTGAAAACAACTCCAGCGGGCCTCCCTCCTTCCTCTACCAACATCTACTCCATCACTCTCCACCCCTGAGCTCAGATAATAGCTGTACTACACCAGCCGCCCACCATTCCCTGCCAAACACTGTCGGCTGCGTAAACACAGCCCATTCACACATACACAGAGGGAGGACAGTCGAGCTCGTCTGGGTTTCTAGTCCCGGCCTGACCGTCCGAGCGCTCTGCTTCTCATAACAGTGAGCCCCCCTAGCAACGCTCGAGCCAAGCCGTCAGTCAATAACACGTTGGTAACAGAACTGCTTTCTTCACACTCTGCTCACACATGGCTCTGAGCTACACATACTCTATACATAAACACACATGCACAGCAGTACTGTACACTGCATGCTCCACACTGAAATAAACTCTTAGAAGCTCAACATGCACACACACACATACACACACATACACACAAAGACTGCCAATTGCCCACGCCTATGAAAAAGGGAAAATGTGCCTGGCAGGCAAAGAGCTGTTCTCAGTAAACAACTACAATAGCAGCAGCCAGACATGGGTGTTAGGGTGGGCAGCCACAATACCTCTGTGACCAGCAAACTATTGTGAAAGAAATTACGAAAGTCCACATTTTATACTCTGCTCATACACAGGAGCAAACAGTTGGCTCAGTTGCCTCATAACAGCCTGTTCTATCATGTTGTGCTACACAAATTTTCAACTAAACAGGATTCCTCTTAATGTTTCAGGGGGTAAGGAGTCTTGTGAAATACTGCTAAAGGGTTTCACTAAGACAAGCGGAAAGAGACAAACAGCCAGTCTGAGGTGACAGATTCAGCCTCCACATGGTGGCTGATGAGTTTTATTTACAGTGGTGTGACTGACGCTGCCTAGGGGCTATAAACTGCTATTAGAGCGGAGCTGGAATCCAACACAGGCCTGTGGAATCCAGCCTGGCACATTGTCTGTCTCTGGATTTGACACAGCAGTCTGGGTGCCCAACGCTGTCCAAACAGACACGTAAACACTACATACATAGACATATAGGATTTCGCATGCAGACTCCACACACGCAAGCGCAGGTTTACAGTCTCATATTCATGCATAACCACGCATGAAAGGGGGCTTATGGAAAAAAAACTTGAAGCAACTGCAAGGATTGAATCTGTTTATTTATAGGCAGCACTGCCTATTAATGGGCCTGCCTATTACTGCCTGGCTGAGACAGATCTGTTAACAAGGTGGTGTGATACTGCAACACCAGCAGTTCTTATACTGCAAAAGGCTTCATGTTTTCCATGTTGTAATGCAATATGATATAGTACAGATTAAGAAAATTAACTTTAATATAATATTTATACAGAATATAACAGTTTCAGATTAAGTTTGTGTTTTTAATCACATGCAGGCTCGCTCGGTGGCACAGTGGTTAGAGCGTATGTCATATGGAGCAGTGCTCTTAAGCGGCGGACGCCGGTTCGAATTCCGACCGGTGCGTCTTTTCCCCACGTGTCTAACCCCTCTCTCTCCCATTTCCTGTCCACCAACTTTACAGTAAAGGCATCTGTGCCTAAAAATCTTTAAAAAACTTGTGGACACACAATAATGACCAGATCTGCAGAATAGAAGCTCCCTATCCACTACTTGCACACAAAATGTAGGTGCTTTTTTCAGCAAAAAAGATCACTCCTTTAGGGCTTTATTTTTTGTACATTTCACTTTTATCCTAATTTGACTAGATGCATTGAAATGGTCCACTTTAAACAGCTCATTTGATTATTTCAGCATAATTGTTTATAGCGACAAGTGAAGGCTTTTCCCTCTGTCATATCAATTACGACTCAGTGACCTTGAACCAGCTGACTACTTAAGCCTTTTAACTACAGCACATTCATTTGACATTATCTTGAAAGGATCAACAGGGTTTATGTATATATAACAGCACTGACAAGTCCTCATTAGAACTGCAACCATGGTACTATAAGTCTCCTTCATTCTCTCACTACACACACATGCACACCCAACCAAGATACCACAATCTATTCCGAGTCCTGCCCCCTCAGGCATTCTAATCTTTTAATTGAATCTTTTGTAATTATAATGAAATAACTGCGGACTTCCATCAGGGAGAAAATGATCGGGGCCAGAATGTGCCAGCGGTCACAGGAAGCTCTTATTTCTCTGCCACTGCTGCTGAGATTTACCCTCATTTCAATTAGCTCCTCAATTCACATTTGAACAGCACATTAAGGGAAAACAAAGAGGTGTGTGTGCCTGTGTGTGATTGCACACAGGGTGATGGATTACTCAAGAGATCTGTTACTTTCATGTCACCCTCTTGTATATATCACTTGTGAAGATCACGATTAATATCCGAAAAGTGTTCAAAAAGATGGAGCCACGAGTGTGTTTTGGTGAGAAAAACACACTTCCCCTTCTTCTGACCCTGGAGAACTGCTAAGCGTAATTGCCTCATTCTTCTAAGCAAATGAACATTGACAGAGAGGGGGACTGGTCTGCATAGGCTCTCTCAAATGGCTTCCCTGGCAGTTGACTAATTCAGTTCTCATTGACGTATGACTAAATCAGTGTCCATTATCCTTATATGCAGGGCAGCTCAGATGTAGTACCATCTCCGTGGCATAAGGCACTTAAGAGCATTACACAAGCCAAGCTGGTTGAAAGGGTCTCCTTTTCTGCAAGCTGACAAGGCCGCCACACATGGTGTAGATCTGACATTGGCCAGGCTGTAGCCTCTGACTAACCTCTGACATTGGGGTCTCCCACTGGTGAACAAAAAAACAGGAAAACTGACCACACACTTTTAAGTCCCCTGATTGTCCCTGGCTAACGACCATCAGCAATGACACTTATCACCGCAGGAGATTTACCACCAAGACAACAGGATCCACTCATTTTGTGGGAGATTTAGTGGGACAAACATTTTCTCTATTCCTTTTTCCAGATTATCAGAATGAAGATTTCTAACAACATCCTTGTTTTTATTCAATACAGATCAAAGCATTTGACCACAATAATTTACAGCAAACACACGGCAATTCATTATTGAGTATCATGCCAGTGTAAGGTGACTCTATTTACAAACCCAGTGGTTATTTTGGTGTGTCAAGTGTGTGCTTGTGTGAGCGTAGCATTAGTAGCCAGACAGGTCCCTCTGTTGTGCAGCTGGGCTGGCTTAATGAGATATCAGACTCAAACATCAATTCATCAGCCTTATTGATGAGGACAATGAGGGGCAACTACTTCAGTAAAGAGATGTATTTTAGCTCCTTGTGTGGGAATAGGCCAGCCTTGTTTACAAAGGTTATTGGGCACAGAGGGCTTGAAACAGTACACCACATCAGCCTCCACTTTGCTCTGCTCTGCTAGACTCAGCTCCCTTACCCTCAGGGCGCTTCTCAAGACTTTTATCTATCTCTTTGATTTTCTGGAACAAAGGCCGAAAAGAAAAATGTACTTCTGAATTCTAGAGGCCTAATTTTTAAATGTGTGCATGTGTGTGAATGGGTTAAAAGGAGAGGCCTTAGAGGCTTGATTGATTAAATAAACAAATCTCATCTTGTTATCATCAGGGCTCCCCTAGCTAAGCAGAGCAGGCTGGGCTCGCTGGAGTCCCCCCTGGCCTCAGCCTCCACTGACAGGGCATCTGTCTTCATTAAAGCTCAGCCAGTGTGCATGACAGCCACTGAAATGCTGGTGTCTTCACGATTAATGAAGACAGATGACTCCCCCCCGAGAGGCAGTAAAAAGGAACAAAAAGCAGGAGAATGAACAAACAGAAAACGCCAAAAAGCCATGATCAGAATCAAATTCAAAAGCTCCCAAAACCAGGAACACAGTTAAGCTGTTTATCTAATTCTCCCATCTCGTCTTGTGTTCATAATTGTTTTTTCCACTGTCATATCTGGCTTGGCTCCCTCCACACTTCTCCCACCATACCACGCATACACACCCCCACTACTTTTCCACTCTCACACATTCTCTCAGAGCGGTGGCCCCCTGGAAGTGTATGGAAATGGACCCCAGTTTTGTCTGTCCAGCAACTGGCCTGTTGTTAGAGTCGAAGCGACTTCAAGTCATAGGCGGAAGGAGGGAGAGGAAAAATGAGAAGCTGACAAAGGAAAACAACGAATCATGGGGGAAAAAAACTGGCCAGAATATCCCCTGGCTTCCTTAAGACTGTGTATGCATTCCACGTTTCTAATTTATTCCTCCATTTATCCATTAAATAATTCATCTTTTTATTAATTCATGGCTGTTTGGCTGCAGAGGAATATCATTATCCATCTAGTATCCAGAAGCGTAAACAAACCTCCGACCTAAGAGGACTGCAGCAAGCAGCTCCAAACTTTTAACATCTGTAATATTAAACAGGCTACATTTTTCATTAACTTTTCATTGGAGATTCGTCAGACACATAACTTCTGCTGTCAAACTCACATTGTGAATGGAATATTGTACAACTGAACAGTGTATCCAAAACCTCAGGATTTCTTCTTCCTGTCACTCAACAGTCCTTTTACTCTTTCTTTCATCTGTGTACACTCATGGTTTTGTTTTTAGTATACAGCACCTGGCAAGGTCTACCCTCAGGTGGCTCACATTGTCACTGAAACTTGACTCCATGGACTTCAACTCAGAAGTTAAACATGGACACACACATACACACAGGCCAGCACACACAAACATGGACACAGTGCATATCATATCATAGCAGAGAGTTTCTTTCAGATGGCTGAGCAACTCAAACTGGCTGAGGGCTGTGGGGGGGGGGTGAGAGGGGTTAGAGGGAGAGGAGAGGAGACTGTCCCAGTCCTTTCCTGTCTTGCTCTGTAGCCCCTGACAGCAGCCCCCTTGGCTGAGCCCTGAGGGGTAAACAAGACAGCAATAGGAGAGCAAGTGAGTGAGTGTGCATGTGTGTGTGTGTGAGTGAGTGAGTGAGAGAGAGATAGAGAGACAGGATGAGAGAGGGAGATATGATTGTGTCATACAAGAAATCCAAGCAGGATGCCACTTACACTGAATACTGGCACTGCCTGTCCAAGCGAAGGGGTCCAGCCCCGCAAAGAAGGGGCTCGCCTTCCGTAGCATGCACGCACCACGGCTGGTGACATCATAGAGCTGACGGGGGCCCATTCCCAGAGCCTCCATACAGTCGAACATGGCACCCCCTCCCTCAGCAAAAATCACTACAAGCCCTGAGTCCTGCCTGCGTCCTGCCCTGCTTCCACTGTTCACGTCACTCACTGACACAGTAACAACAACAAACAGAAGCAACAGCTAGCAGGACAACAGCTAGAAGGAAAGGTAGCAGACCTTTCCTTCACTTATCTCTCACTGTCACTCTCCCTGCTGCCTTTTTCTGCCGATGCTGTAGTCTTCCTCTATCCTTCGCAACTAGAATATGGATCTGGTTCCTGCCTAGCTGAGCTGAGCTGAGCTGAGCGTGACTCTTAACTCTCTACTCTGCCCTTGGATGAGCTGCTCCCTGTCTGCTGTAACAGACCTAAATAACAGCCTCTCACAGCTCTTGCTGAGACCCAGACACGGTGGAGCGAACCAACTGCCTCGGAGTGACGCTCTGAGAGGGGGTGGAGAGAGCGAGGGAAAATGCCAGAGAGGGAGGGATAGAGAGAGGGACCCAGAGGGAGGGGAGTGAAAGGAGGTTGGGAGAGGGAGGAGAGGGGGCCGGCCAACAGAGCCTGCACTAGAGGAAGAACTGATCTAGTTAGAGGACAAAACTTTATTCCTATTTTTCTCTCTTACTTTTTTTTGTCCAAGCTGCTTTTGTGTTTCATATTTCAGCCTCAAGTGCAAACAAACACAATCTCCTTCATGTCCCATTCAGATCTGATCCCTGTCTCTGTCCGCCTTTACATCGCACCTCCCCCAGTTCCTCTGCAGTAAATATGAGCCCCCTCCCCTCCCTTCTCTGAGCCCCCGTCTCTAATCATAACCATATTAAAGTCCAGCCACTGGCTCGGTGTGTATGTGTGTGTGAGAAAGAGAGCCGAAGAGGGAGCGAGTTAGAGAGAGAACATTGTGCTGTGGTTGAACCCAGAAACCAGATGCCAGGGTAAATCCCTCCCTCCTCTCTGTCTGTTTGAGGGAACAGAGGATGGGCAGTTCTTTCTGTCTCTCCCTCTGGAAGTGCTTCAACAGTGATGAATGAGGGCTGCCTTGCTCAATCCCCTCAGTGTATTTACACAGACAAATGCCCTCAATATACACACCATGCACTGCACACACTTCTCACAGGTTCACTTGACCTTGTTTGTGATTTATCTCTGAGCAACCTTTACAAAGGCATACACGGAGATGCAAGAGTAGGTGGCAGATGCAATGAAGTAATTAGTTTTGATGCATTGAGTCACCTGAACGATCACTAGAATACATCACTGAGGCTTGAGATGACACATTTAACCTCCTTTAACACAATCTGTTTTGTGCACTGCTGAAAACAATTGAATTTAAAACACAGTGGTTCCCTCACAATGAAGATAAATCAAAAGGAAATCAATAGGTGGTCTACGGCCAATAAAAAAGCTTGTCACTGGTCCTAACTGTTGCTCACCAGACGGATAGACTCTGGCTGGGCTAAAGCAAACAGCCTGATACAATGGGAGATATATGATAATAGAATGGCTTTAGTCTATGCGCCCTGCACATTCATCTCCCCCTGTCAGACCAGTACAAGTGGTACAGCCCAGCAGGCAAAAAAGACACCATTTCCTGTCAATCTGTGCTGCTGGCTGGGCTCTCCATAAACACGAAGTGCCCTCCCTCCCTCCCTCCTCTTCTGTCTAACACTTCACTCTTTTTCCTGTCTCTTGAAAGAAACTGTGCTTTCACGTTTCAGGCTATTTTTAATGATTTTGATTAAAATGTTTATTGGTTTAAAAGTTTTCCCTTCAGTGGAGACCTCCTGTTTATTTTTTTAAGCTGGCACACTTATATGCAGCCGTGCACACATGTGGGCTTCTCTCTCTCTCTCTCTCTCTCTCTCTCGCTCTCTCTCTCTCTCTCTCTCTCTCTCGCTCTCTCTCTCTCTCTCTCTCTCTCTCACACACACACACACAGATTTAACAACTCTTTTGTTGCATCAAACGGTAAACGACATCAGTAGTTTTTTTTATGTGGTGCTTCGTACAGCTGTCAGGCCATAAAAAGGAAGCTTTATAACAGAAAGAACAGTGAGGCTAGATAACCAACTGTTATCTATCAAAAGATTCCCCTGCTAACAGTTTGGTGTTAAAATATCTCATTCTCTCTTTTTCTACCTCTCCACCCATTTACACAATAAGTCAAAAAAAACCCCAACAAACCCTGATCTGGATACATTTCTGATTAAATCATCACTGCCCTGAGTCACATTTTTATGATCCACACGCATTCTTCTCACACTCGTCTTTCGTCTCCTTCCTGTCATTTTTTTTCTAGTTTTATACAGCATCCTGGAAACTAAGACTGGCTAATCCCCTGGTGTTCAAATGTTCTATGTAACATCAGTGTTGTTTGCCAGGGCTGCTCTCTGAACCGGTGAGCCACAACACAATCGATTTATAATATCATGTGCTCACACTTCAAGCTCTTGTTTTTTGGAGATTTATGGACCTCTCTGACTCTGTCCTCATTTTGACATTTCTTTTTACTGTTAACACTATAATTCAGACTGCTAACCCCAGGTTCTCCACTTATTGGCACACAGCATTATAGGCTGTGAGTCTTCCAGAGCTTCAGCAAATTTTGTGGAGTGAGTTTAGACATTTAATCTACACATACTCCATACTGCTGCTGACCCAGGCCAGTCCCTGCCTCCCTCTCCCCTCCCCTCACCTCCTCTCCCTCCTCCCCTTCCTTCCCCGGCCAGAAAGGTTGAACTCTAGAAGAAACCCCCACTGGGCCACTAACTTTCCCCCCAAACTTATCCTGCCCTCCCTCCTTCTCTCCCTCACTCTCTGGCTCATAAGTCTCTCCATCGCTCTCCTTAATTCTTTTTTTTCCCCCTCAGTTTCTGCAAATACTCACCCCATTTCATCAAGTTCCCTATGGCCATTTTTTCCTGACTACATGATTTGTTTTAGTTGACAAAGTTCTGTGCTTTTGTTTCAGGTTTTGGAAATGTTTCATTTTTAGCGGCTGCCAACTCACTGGTCATTTGGTATGACTGCTGCTTTGAGTCATGTCTATTTGCACTGGATACAGCAGATTTTGACACATATTCAAAATATTTTAATGATATGATAAGATTTCATATCAATGATACAGTACACAGGGAAGCGCAGTCAGCAAAGCCCAGTCTGCTTATAGCTTCATGTGGCTTTAGCCCAGGAAAATCAGGCTTTACTACTGTCTGACACTCTGATGCCGATTACAGATAAGACGTATACAACACATTGTTGCCACTTCCTCTGTATACAGTCATTCAGGTTCCAGCCAAGCAGTCAACAACGCAGTGGTGTGTGAGGCAATAAAGACAGCTTGTTTTTAGATGCCTATGTGCTAAACGCAGCATGGTGATTTTGAAAGGAATGTAGTGCTTTTCCATTGCTGATGTGAGCATGTGTGCAGTGTGTGGACGTGCTGAAACAGATTGGCGGTGATGATAGAGACACTGAACACCAGTCCAGAGCGCCCTCCCACTCTAGCCAGATTCAGGTTACACACACATACACAGACACACAGACTGACACAGACATAGACACACACAAGAATGCATGCGCGCACACACACACACACACACACACACACACACACACACACACACACACACACACACACACACACACACACACACACACACACACACACACACACACACACACACAGATCCCAAACAGGTTTTTTGGTAGCCAAAGTTACTTCATAAAGAAGCTAACAAACAGGATCCTAGCACCCAAACTAATTTTCTGTTCTATTCATTCATATGAGTCATACAAAAAGGGAAAAATAAGCAAAAATCTGAAATGATGATGTCTTGTTATGTTGGTCAGTGAAAACAGAGTACAATCCTAACGTTCTTTCTCATCACATCCATCAACTTCTCCACCAGCCGCAGGTTTTACATATGTTCGGCTCTATAAGACATGTAATCTTATCCACTCATCTACCTCACTCTCTCACAATATATCTCTGGGAGATACCTGATGTGTCACTGAGCAGGGATGTGGGGAAAGTGAGGAATTAGTTATGAGGGAGCCTGCCTCTCAATGGCAGCCATGTTCACCTCTATTCTCAGGCCGGTCCCACTCAAGGCCTTACACAGTGCAACTTTTGAGAATGCTATCAGTCTTGGCAATCTTTCAGCAAAGTCTTTTTCTTTTTCTCTCCCTCTATCAGTACTGTCATGACATTTTGCTACTTGTATTTTGTGGAGGAAAAAAAGATCTTTTAGTTGCTCAGCCAAAAAGACAAACCCCCAGTCTTATTCTCATAGGCCCATCCTATGCCTGGTTGCCCTCCCACGCCTTCCAAGACCCCATCCCTCCTTTATCGCCATTGCACACTCTTGGTCTTGCACGTGCCCACAAAGACCCATCTGAAAACAGACCCCTCCCATTTTTAATAGTAGCCTCTTTATCTTCATCTGTCATCATGTCAGAGCTGTAGCACACTCTGTGGCCTCTCCCTTACCAGAAACCTTTGCTGACTTTCCAACACACACAGGCATGCAGGCACATACACATGTGCACACAAACTAACACACAAACACAAAGTTTCAGCAAGTTTCCAGCACTTAGGGCAATTGGCTCCAACTTACAGAGAGGGATAAAGAAAGGAAATCCAAGGTGAAGGCTCAGGAGAGAAGGAACGAGGAGAAAGGAGAGAGCAAGGGGAACTCAAGAGTGCATAAGCCAACAGGATTTAAGCTGAATATCATCAGAGGAGCAGATATTCCACTAACTATCAAATTCACAAAAAAAATCTCCTTCACTAGGTGCTTAAATTGTCTGGAAGAACAAAGTGAACCTTTCTGTCTATTTTCCACTTCATTTGTTGAACCATTCCCTACACTGGTTAAAAAATAAAAAAGAGCAATGTGAGGGGGAATTGATTTCCAAAAAGGAGTGGAGCGCCTGGCAGAGCTGTCATCTTGAGGCTAGTGGTCGCCTGGGGAGATGAAAGCAGGGATGTCAGACGATGCAGAGCTGTTTATTAAAGCCGAGGAGGCTC
>JANJYP010265692.1:0-10890 GCA_024605115.1 Rastrelliger brachysoma | reverse complement strand
CGCTGATCAACGCAAGACCACAGGACACACACACACACACATACATACATGCATGCACACAAACACACACACACATACACTCTGCCTGATTCCTGACAGTCTTTTTATTAACCACCAAAGCAGGCGACAGAGAGAGATTCATTACATCACAGGCAAACAAAGACACACACCAGACTTAATAGAGAACACCCACATATTCAGTGTGTTTAGTTTAATGTTGAAATATTCATGTAAAACCATGCTTAATTCAGTCGTTTCTACCGTAGGAGAGAATCGCTCGTTTCTCTTGCTATATCGTCTTGCACTGCTGTTGAACAGTAGGTGTTTTCATTATTAAGAATCAAGCATTAAACGTTCCCTTTTTCCTCCCCTTCCGTCTGTCTTTCTGTTTGTTCTCAGCGCTGAATGAGCCAACCATAGACTACGGCTTCCAGAGGTTACAGAAGGTCATCCCCAGACACCCCGGAGACCAAGAAAGATTACCCAAGGTACGGTGCAACCACAACAACTCTTCTCATGTGTCTTTGTGCATGCTGGTTGCCACATGCGATGTTTTTCACTCTCAGGGAGTGACGTCAACATAATGCCACGTTATTTTATTACCAGACATTTTTAAAGTCACATCACCAGAGATTTTAACTGACATGTTAGATATTTTAACTGGGGATTTTCAGTGTCACGTAAGGACATTTTTTTCTTTCTTCTGAATTCTTTCTTCTTTCTAACCCGTAACCAAGTGGTTTTTGTGCTTAAACTGAACCAACTGTGTTAAAATGACACTTGATTTAATTAAAAATACAACATTAAATTGGCATACCACTTGCACACTAAATTGAACCACTTGCATGCAATTTGAAAGTTTAAAGTTTTGTTATTTGTATGCAAATTGTGAGGCCGGGTTTTGATTTTACAGGAATTTATCCTAGAAACACAGCTAAAAAGACATATTGACAACTCCTAGAATTTCATAGCATATATATGGATATACATGGCACAAGGGCAACATGACCTCACATACAGAGGAATGACTGTGTGCTACAGACAGTAGGCTATACATGACACTATGCAGTGTGCACATAAACATTTTATCATATGTTCATGGTCATTTTCTGCTCAAACAAACATTTTATTTGCACAATGAACGCACAAGCAACTCTATTCATCCTTCCACTGAGTATAAGGTCATTCAGACCAGCAAAGTGGGAGAGGGAAGGGATAGATGGAGGGAGGAAAAGAGGGAGGGAGAGGAAAGGAGGTTGAGGAGAGAGAGGAAGAGAGAGGCAGAAACAGGTTAGGTGATCCATCATAGCTGTCCAGTCTTACCTCCTGCTGGGTCAGTGGATCGAAGTCAACCCCTGGTGGACTTTATNCACACACACACACACACACACACACACACACACACACACACACACACACACACAAAGCAGCATGTACACACACACAAAGCAGCATGTACACACACATGCACGTACAAACACATGTTTTTGCACAAGCACACACACACACTCATAGTATAGGGAAGTCACCATGAGGCAGAGATGGAGAGTTCAGGTAGATGTAGAAGGAAGATAGAGAAATCGCTTGTCCACAGTGTGTGTCATGTCTGGTGGATACAAGACTTGTCCTAGTGCGTTCTGGTCTTTAGCCTATCAACCCCCTGTATCTCTCTAAATATCTTTATATCCATCCATCTCTTCTCCTCCTCTTGCTCCCCTACTCTGTGGTGTCTCTTTCTCCTCTAAATGAACAGCAGTAGCTGGCAGGCCCGGTTGTTCATTTCAGCTCTATTGATTTGTGCCTTTATTGAGGTAATAACAGTTTGTTGACCACACTTCTCTCAACTGTTGGCTTCAATCATTAGAAGGGTAGGAGAGGGGCATACACTGGCAACTTCTTGTGCTACAAATGTCCATTCATTGCTACCTTGGCAAAGCCTTTCTGTGGCTGTTCCTCGGTCAATTTTGAATCGAAATTAAATTGATTAGGAATATATTGTATTCCCTTCTGGTGGCACCTTTTTCGAGGGGATTCTTAATGAACCCCCATACACATTGAGCAGTGAACAAGCAGGATATCTGCCAATGCCTGTTTTATCTCTGTATGTTGGCTGAAAACAGCCCCCATACTGTGCTGTAGCTAATAGTCAGGCAGTCAGTCTGAGGAGAGAGTGCTGGATAGCTCATGCACAGCCAGACTGCAGGGTGTTTAGCTAAGGCTGTAGTGTAGCGGGGGTCTGGGGCCAGCTAATGAGTGACCGCCCTGCCAGACGAGGCCAGGCTCTGCTCTGGATCAGGTTCCCCTTCCTGTTGACGTCTCTGTGGGCCTGACTTTACGGGAAGAGACCCTGCGCCCAGGAAATGGTCTCCCCTTACAGCAGCAGAGCAAGGGAGGCAGCACGGCGCTAACCACATTTATCTGTTTATCAGAACGACTCTGGAGTGCTGCCTAATCGCGTTTAGCTACTGGACAGATCCCTTTGCTAACGAGAGACTGATAGGTACAGACAGGGCACAGGACCATGAGAGGGTGATTAATAGACTGAATGGGAGAGAAGAAGGAGAAGAAAAGGAAGAAGAGGAAGACCAAAGAAAGTAGTTTGGAGGCACAGGTGAAAAGAGAGAGTGGAGGAGACTGGAGATGGAGATGTTCAGACAGATAGGAGTCAGTGTTTCCCCTAGGTGGAGGATGGTGGTAATATGGGGAGAGGAGGGGGACTTTTCTCAGTCTTGAGAAGTTGAAGCATTTATTAACTGACACACTAGTCTATGCTGTACATTTACTGCCTGATAGACAACTTGCTGCTAACCTTTTCCTCTGCTCTGCTCGTGTTCACTGCCACTTTTTTACCACTCAATCTCTGTACACACTGAACCACATACTCCTTCACCACACACATTAAACACTGCCCTATATAGTATTCTATATTTTACATGGATGTCTATAGGAGAATGAGAAGAAGGGATTCTGTGATTTTCGATGATTCAAAACAATTCCATGATAACAATGAAGGAGTTTTTGTGCTCACACCTTGTGAAATTCATCAGTAGCCCATTGATATTAATGAACGTGAAATTGTAGCAGCGGCATTCGTAATTTTGTAGTGGTACATCACCACTGTAAGGGAAACACTGGGAGTGTAGGCCCTAAGGAGAATGAGCTAAAGGGCTAGGAGATACATTGCTAGTGCAGAGAGAGGTAAAATAAATTTAGATGAAGTGACTGAGGATGCACGTGCCCTCCCTGAACACCGTTACACTCCAGCTGGAGATCTGTTTGTGTCCTAATGTCTTACACTTCCCTCATTACCCACCCCTTTCCTCCTACTCCTCCTCCTCCTCCTTCCCTTCATCCATCCATCTACCTATCTAGCAATCCCTGGGAGGCATGGGGCGTCAAGGAAAAGCAGAGAGAAGGAAGCGAAGAGCGGTGCATACATACTAAAGAACCACTTACCTTCCCAGGGCCTCTACATCTCTCAATCACCCCAAGCAGGCCTCATTTCTGGTCTCCCCTCTTTCTGTCTCTCTCTCTCCCCCTCCTTGCCTTCCTCTCTGCCTCCCCCAGATAGTGCTAGTAATGGGAGGTTAACACAGAGGCAGCGCTCCCATTATTGAGTGAATTTAGCACCTCGGACAGCGCTCCACAATCTTTATTGCTTTGTTGACCCTCTCGTCATGTCCTGGGCGTGCTCGACAGCTTCCACATGTGCGTGGCTGAGTGTGCAAGTACGCCTCTGTGTGTGTGTGTGTGTGTGTGTGTGTGTGTGTGTGTGTGTGTGTGTGTGTGTGTCTGTGTGTGTCTCTGTGTGTGAATGTGTGTGTGATATGAGGTCTGATTGAAAGGCAGTGTGTCACGGAACAGAGAGCACACATGCTCCAGGGCTTGTTCACAGCGAGGGATACACTCAGGAGGGTATAGCGCACAGCGTGTGTGTCCGCGAGTGGAAGAGAAGGGGGGGAGAGAAAGGAACGAAGGGGTGGTGAGGGGGGGCTGCAATTTTCTGGTTGTCGCGCCTCCAGCATATATCCTGGCCCTGGCACATTAACTTTTAAAAAGGGTTTCGTAGGGCTGTAGGTGTCTACATCACACACACATATAACGACTGCCTGGAGTCACACACTCATACACTCAGGGAGTGAACAGAATAGAGACAGGGAGAGGGGAGAAAGGAGGGTAAGCGGTAGGAAATGAGCACAGAGAGCAGCAACACTAAGGAAGGATAAATGTTTGATGTGGGAAATTCCACACGGCGGTGTTCACCTGAGCAATGATGTTGTACATTTATCACACAAAGTGAATGCACGGTTATTCACTTGGATCATTACCAGGGTTAATACAGGGCAGGAGACGGGTGTGTCCTGGATGACGAGGGGAGTTGTATAGCTGTCAACCTGATGATATGTTGTGTTAAATAAGATTGATGTTTGATCATGTGCAGTAGATTCATGATCAGGCCATGACAGTAGGGAGGAGAAGATGTAGAAGATGGTTGAGTGATAGAGAGATATAGGCTCATGTTTTATTCACAGATAGCGGTATCTTCCCTCTGCTCTCCCAAACTGCCCAGCTAGTAACAAAGTGCCAGGACAGGCCCATTTCTCTTCTTCTCCCTTCCTCTGTCTGCCCTCCTCCTCTCTCTGTTCTGCATTCACAGCATAATGTAAGAAGTGAAATGTAATAAAAGTGACTGAACTCTTTGAGCCGTCACACTTGTGATCAATCTCCTTTCTCTTTCTGCTCTTGATTGTAGGAGGTGATCTTAAAGAGAGCAGCAGACCTGGTGGAGGCCTTGTATGGGATGCCTCACAATAACCAGGTAAACACACACACACACACACGCACAAGCGCGCACATACACATAAAACAACACAAACATCAATATCGTATCTCAGGTAAAATTATGTTGGTGGTTTGCGGACCACCAGCAGCATCAAAGGCAGTGTCTCCGCTGGCATCCTGCTGTGTTCACGCAAGATCTGGGACCGACAAACACACACATGGGAATATGTTAGTGCTTTTATCAGCTCGTACGCTGAGGAGGAAGGGAGGAGAAGTACAATGAAAACTAAATGTTGAGGGAGGAGAGGAGAAATGGGAAGAGGCAAAAGAAGAGGAGGAGGAGAAGTGGGATTAAAAACTGGACTCAGGAGAAGGAAAGGAGATTGGAAACATGAGGCAAGGAGGAAGAGAGAAAGAGGCAGGCTAAACATTTGATGAGTGTGTTAATGAGCCTTTCCTCCATTTACTGGAACCAATCCCACCACTCCCAGTGACCACTGATAAAAAAACACTCTAAGCCTGTTAGACTTACATACACAATATCTCAAGTAGAGATCTAGCATTCATATGAGACCATAAAGCCTGCAATAAGGGCTCGTATCCCCTCTCCTTTTCTCTCCTCTCCTCTCTTTGTCTTTTCATTGCTGACCACATCTCTTTTTTTGTCTCCCTCATTGCTAGGAGATGATTCTGAAACGAGCAGCAGATATCGCAGAGGCCCTGTATACAACAGTGCCACGAGGGCACAACCAGCTAGCGAGTCTTGGCAGCGGTTCCGTCCATGCTGGCATGATGGCCGTAAACTCCTTCACCGGGTCAGAGGTGGCACAAACAGCCAATCAGGGTGAGAAAGCGCACAACAGGAAACAATTAAACTCTGTTATCATGGGGAATGTACTGGTGATTTATTTATTCTTGTCTTTTTTGGAAAGAGAAGGGACAGATAGTAAAGATGAGTAGTGCGATAGGGATATTTTATTTTTCATGTGGGAAATTGTGAGAGAGTGATTTGAGAGCGTGGAGGATATAAAGAAGATTTTCAAAAAAGGAGGACAGGAAGAAGGAGGAGGAGGGGGGTGGCAGCGACAAGAAACAGGATAAACTTGAGGAAAGAAAGAAGGTGAGAGAGTGAAGAATGCAGAAAAAGAGAGCCCTGGATGGAGTGCGATGGAGAAATATGAGTGGGTCCTAGGGGTGTGTATATTAGACTGGGGTCGGCCCCTGTCTGACAGAGAGAGATGTGGGTGCAGTCAGTGGTGATTCATCACATGTATCAGGGGAAGGAAAGGAGAGTGGATGGACCAGCCTCTGGATGTGTCTCAATACTTCCAATGAGCTTCCTCCCCTCTTTTTCTGTACTTCATCTCCTTCTGGAAATACCTTCAGATTTAAAGAAACCAACAGATATCAGCTGCTTGACTTCCTGACTTCTTTCCAACACATAACAGAAGAGGATGGGGAATTGTTATTACCTAATTAGAGAAGAGGGCAACTACTACAGTAGTGGAGTGCAGCCCTTGTTGCACCAGGGAACAGAAATTCCTGATGTTCCAATTCCAGCTGTTTTTTCTCCGGTGTCAGCATTTGGACCTGAGATGTATATTTATAGTCTTTCTTCCCTCCTTCTGTTCGCTGCCATCTGCAAAGCATAATGGAGACAAAGACCTTTGTCAGATATACTGGTTTGATTCCTTCTAAATTACAGAAGAGTTACTGAGGCCTTTTAGTGTTAATTGCCTTATCAATATATCTCATTTTGGAGAGGAGCCAGTGAGGTTGAAAGCCTTTTGTTTCAGTGGTTGGATTGCAGCTAGTTCGCTCTCATATCATTCTTTCTTCGCTCTGTTTGTTGCTTTCTCACTGTGCCGTATGCTGTCCAAGATTTTTCAAAAATTCTTCTTGGCTTATATTGCTTTGTCCATTAGCTGTGTAGAGTGAAAGAATGTTTGCCAGCGTTGCATGTAAGCTTTCTTGTTTTGTTTTGTCTGCCATCTGCTATACCCCTAAAACCTATTTTTTCTGTCTGTCTCTCTTTCTTTCCCTGTCCATAGGTTTCAGTAGGAGTACAAGCAGTGTGTCCCCTCATGGTTATGTCCCCAGCTCCACTCCTCAGCAGAGTAGCTACAGTTCTGTCTCCACTAGCATGAATGGCTACGCTAACTCTGGCATGGCAACCTTGGGCACCTCGCCCAACTTCCTCAATGGATCTGCAGGCAATTCGCCCTATGCTAGTGAGTAAACACATCACAACTGAGATCCTAGACACAATCAGCCCTTGAATGAAACCAAGAGGGGGATGACAAAATCAAGGCATGGAAGCGAAAAAGATTGAATCAGAGGCTTTTTGAACATAAAAGAATAAGTCTTTGGCAGGAATTGAGAATGGGAAGCAAGAACAAGATGTGACACACAAGGATAAAGTCGTGCAGTTCAGCTGGCTCATCTGTTTCTTTAAGAACAGAGTCAAACGCAAATCCCCACTTTATTGGCCAGGGGAGCAGATCACCTTCCACCCTCCCACCCCCGACACACACCCCACCACCTCTGCTCACACACACATTCACCCTCTACATTAAAGACCCTTGATTAAATCAATAAACTAATTGCTAGAGAAGCAATTCCATTTCAGCTCTTTGATTCCTGGGTGTTAACAAGTATTTTAACAGGCTCATCGGCCCCACACAGACACTTTCAATCAATGGCCCCTCGGCCTGCCTTTGTAGGTCCAATTTTCATTAATTGATTAGTTAGGCCCCTTCATAAATGGATTATGACTTTATTGCGAGGATTTGTCAGGAAGAGCCATAAAAGCTAAGTGTTGGATAATAACAACAATAAAGGCAGAAGCAGATATCACAGGGCAGGTGAAATACGACTGGCTTGATTGTAAAATCACTGAGGGGGAAAATGCTCTTAGTGTATTAGCAGACAAAACACAAACCCAGGAGAAGTGGATGGATAGAATGATGTCAGAGGGAGACATGGTTTGGTGTTGTGAAGATAACATTTCATTTTTGTCTGAATATCAGTCTTATGATTGTGATTTTGTGGCAATGTTAAATCCAAAAAGCTTTTTTAAGATGTTGTACTGTCTTGCATGCAAAACCTTCACAAAGTTTAATTTAGAGCTCTAGTGATGCTGTGGAACTAAGGTTGAGAATTTCTGAAACTGTCACGCTAACACTGAAAAACAGCAATATTGTACAGCTGAATAAATTTACACAGCAAACAGTGGATTTACTCATGGGGCTGAAATAAATGAAATGAAATTTTACTTTGTTCAACTTTGACCCACATATTTGTGCCATTGACCAATTGCAAACCATTTTCACAGAGACACCTTGGTCAGAATGTACAGCCAGGGATTTCAAAATGTTTTTTGTAAAGTGTTACCATCTAGTTTTACTAAACTCAAGCTGGTCAACACCAATGACATAGTTTACAGACGGTTAAGACTGTGCCAAGAAATCTTTTGCAAAAAAACTATATGAGCTCATTGCCACATCAGCAACTGAGCTAATAAGCACGCTATCTAGTGGGCAGGAGGCTTGTTCCATGAAACTCTTAATTAAATGAAAATAATGTACAATTCTGAGAAGTGACTGCCAGCAGGAAGTAAACAAACCAGTGTAAAAGAAACAGAAAAAAGCTCAGAGAGCGATTGTGACTGGCTATAACTAGCATGTTGGCTAGCATTCTACCAGTTAGCCTACAAGTCTTGAAAGTCATATTTTACCAAACTTAGAACCAAATATGTTTTTTATAAAGATGCATAGATTATATGTGTGTGCCACTTTCTAGTGTGACTTGGGCTTAGGTCCTGAATTAGTTCATTAATTATAAGCTATATTTCCATCAAATGAATGCATCATATTTAAGAAGGTGGCAATAAGAAATAATATGATTATTGTCAAGTAGATATTAACACTTGTAATTTAGGAGAACTATTGGCTTTGCCTGTTGATCTCTGGCATGATAATATGTGATAAAGATGATCTGGAACAGCCTTGTTTTAAGTAGCCATGAAAACAAATTATGAGTACAACACCCTGAGTTGGTGCAGAGATGTTTATCAAAATGATGCCCCTCTGAGCACAGGATGAGTCATCAAAACAGACTGATCAGAGGGAGAAAAGTGCTCCGAGCTGTTTTTCATGCAAGTTTCCAACTAAACACATTTTTGTCTTAGTTATGGAATATTTAATTGCCAGGTGATTGCTGAAAACAAGAAAAAGTCTGAGCCAGCTGATCCTGAGTCCGAATTATTATCCCTCCTGCCATCGTCCATTGACCAGTCCCTTTCTGTTCGTCCCGTCTGCCCGTCCTCTGCCCTCGGCCCTCTCTCTAACCCCATCTCTCCCTTTTCCGTATTCATCTTTCCTCCCTGTCTTTCTTCCCTGACATGCTCCCCCTGAACTCCTGCTTCCTACCCACCTCTTTTTTCTCAGTCGTCCCGTCCAGCCCCACCATGGCCTCGTCGACTAGCCTGCCCTCCAACTGCAGCAGCTCCTCTGGCATCTTCTCCTTCTCTCCAGCCAACATGGTGTCCGCCGCTGTCAAGCAGAAGAGCGCCTTTGCCCCCGTCGTGCGACCTCAAAACTCCCCGCCACCCACGTGCACCAGCGCCAATGCTAACAGCCTGCAAGGTAAGCTGCTAGACAAGTATCCATTTATTCACATGTATAGTAGAGTGAAACATATATTTTTTTCAAACGTTTCTGTCTATGTGCTAATCCTGCTCTTCTACACCTCTTTTTGATAACAATTTCTCATTTTTCCTCCGACCCCTGCCTCCTATACTCTCCCTGTTCTTCCTCCTTTTCACTCCCTGTTTTTTCCTTTCTTTACCCTCCACTTTCCTTCCTCACTTTAGATCAGTCTTTTGTGGACTCTAGCAAGTACTCATCAGCCAGCTCTCTGCAGGGCCTGGCCTTCTCCTGAAGTACGTTATCCCTCTCTTTCGTTTTCTGCTTCTCTTGTTCCTTTCCGTTCCACGCTCTCTCCCACACCACTCATGTGTACCAGCAGCTCATCCTGCCCTACCCTTCCTTCTCTTTTCTGTTTTTATTTGTCACTTTTGACTTGTCAGGGAGACAGCATATGTGTTCCATTTCCTGTTTTCACTTCCTGCTTCCTGCCTGTGCTCCAATGGGGTGTTGAGAGGTGTTATGCTACCATGGGTCATTCTCTTCTCCCATTTCCATCAAATGCAGCACAGGGTCTGTTCGTCTAGGCAGGATGTTGTATGGTGTTGAGATCCTGAGAGAGAGAAATGATGGATGGGAATCTTTATCAGAGCCCCAAGCTAAGCACTTCCTCACTTCCTCTGTCGGCGTTGATGAGCGCTGACCATGGTGACCCAAGGGCCATTGGCCAATGCACGCTGATNCACACACACACACACACACACACACACACACACACACACACACCATTCTGTTAATCCCAACAAGCCAGAGACACTTAGGAAATAACCAGGGAATTAGTGGATTGGAGGGAGAGGAGAATCAATAGGGAGCCAATATGTTATATGAAAAATTCTTCCCTGTGATGGCTTCTGTACAAAAATGGGGGGAAGGGAGAGGGGTGAGAGAGGGGGGCAGGAGTGAGGCTGTTAAGACGTAGGAGCTAGTGAGAGGCAGAGCATGATATAAGAAGGTAAAAATGTGAATGTAGCAGAGTATGAAAGGCTCATGGATTCCATTTCCTTGTTCGAGCGTTGAGCGTAATTTCATCGCCTCTTGTCATCCCATGTCACAGTGTCTCTCTTATGTTTGAATTACGCCCCATGATGACAGCCTCGCACAATGGGCTCGCATAGTGTAACTGCTAACAATTAACAGCAGCAGCTCTTGCATGAAGTTATTCAGAAAGCCTGTGAAAAGTAGAGGGATGTTGCCGGTGCGCGCCAAGTTAGCGGCGCAGTGGAGAAAAATGTTTTGATTTTGGGGCCTCAGAATGAAGATATAATGAGGGAGAGTCGTCTTTGTTCGCCAGATGCTGGAGCACATGTCTGTTATGCGACTGTTGTGATGACAGATGAAACCCAGCAATCACATGACTGACCTCTCTCTTTCTCTCTTTCTCTCTCCCTACCTCTCTTTCTTT
>JANJYP010265626.1:0-14776 GCA_024605115.1 Rastrelliger brachysoma | reverse complement strand
AATAATAAGATGTTTATTAAAAAAAATGTTTTT
Source organism: Rastrelliger brachysoma (assembly GCA_024605115.1). Lineage (NCBI taxonomy): Eukaryota > Metazoa > Chordata > Actinopteri > Scombriformes > Scombridae > Rastrelliger > Rastrelliger brachysoma. The sequence goes on along the minus strand of JANJYP010265626.1, from coordinate 14,743 downwards.
GTGCACTTACAGATTTGCTATTCTAAGAACAAAATATTCATTTGTGATCTTTAAAAAAAAACAAAAAAAAGCGTGTTTATGAGATTTAATCAACACAGCTGGAGTTTGATCCCGAAATTCTCTTGAGATCAAAACCTAATCCATTAATGCTTTGTGATTAGGAGACTAAAATTCTGCAAGCTTTACTCCATGTGATGGTAGAATTTTTACAACTTATGTGTGTGTGTGTGTACCATTAAGACTTCCATGGAGTTCTGTGCAATAATTCAATGCTGTATACTTGATATGATGTGTAAGACGTGTGAGGATAAACAGGGAGAAAAACTTGACATTCAGTTCCACTTCCTGCTTTGACACAGGGATGTGAAATGACAGCAGATCAACAAATCATGGTGTTTAATAATGAAACTTTAACAAGGTATTAGGACTTTGTTTGACTAATATGCTACATTTTTCTTTTTTTGTGGTTTGCTGTATATCGGGTGTATGTGTTTTTAATCAGAAGTCCACATATGTGTGTAATGCATCACTGTAACAGGAATATAAAGCCATTATATGATTAATCTGTTTCTGTTGTGTGTTTCGTAGCCCTGATCCTAAACTAATACTTCTTATGATTTACCCTTAACAAGCAATTAGACACATCATAAGTTATTAGATGGTGTTGCTGAATCACATTGGGATTGCTGACCAAAAAAAGAGTCCATTTAGTAGCTGTCCTGGAATTTTTGACCATTTTACATGATGATGATTTTGACCACTTGTCACAGGAATGTCTAATTTCCATTAAATATATACATATACAATATATACATTAAGTTGTATGAATGTTGTGAGTCATTTTTTAAGAGCAAAATGTGAATATGTTGTTGTATCTTTAGTCTGCTGTGATAATGAAATGAATATCTTTGAACTGTGGACTCTTGGTCTGGACAAAGCAAAACATTTTAGGTTCTATCTCCGTGAAACAGTGATCGACATGTTTCCCTGTTGTCTTGCATTTTAAAGACCAAACAACCAATTGGTGAATCAAAATCCTTTAATATTAGGGAGAATTGATGTCAAAGCAATGTCTAAGTCAGTGATTTCTAAACTCTTAGACTACAGAAACTATCCAAAGCAATTTTTGACATGCCACCCCAACTCACTCAACCAGTATAGCTTGCATAGTCTTTTCTATTATCTTGTCTGCCCTTATCATTCTCAATCACTAAAAGTCAACAAATGCTGTGCAACCTTTCCTTAAACTAAACAATAAAAATTATGTTAAATTGTTGAATAAATTTCTTCCATTTTAATTTTCTTTCATTTATATTTAAGATGTAGAAGAGGAGTGATTCAGGGGGGAGGGACAGCAAGTATCAAGGACACAAAGTCTCAAATTATGCAATCTGACCTCTCAAAGAAGGCGACGTGTTGATTTTAGCAGTAGAGGCAGAAGCAGTGCATGAAGCAGAGAAGAGACCAGCAGCAAGAGAGGTCATCCAAGCCGCTTTTTCTACTTGCATGACTTCGACAGCCAAGAGACAGAGTGAAGACAGAAGGTTTCAAGGATTAGAGGAGAGTGGAGAGTGCAGACAGAAATGCGGAGGTGGCAGGGTCAGTAGGAAGAGAGAGAGAGTCAGCAGTAGTTAGAGAGAGAGGATGAAAAGAAAGATGGACAGTAGCAATAAACTGAGATGATATGAGAGGATATAAGAGAGGACATGAATAAACATCTGCAGTCATCATGGTCAGGATAAGTGGATGCAGTGTACTGTTTGTAGATAAGAACAGAAAACAAGAAAATGTCAAATGGAACAGGATATAGGCTAAAGTTCAACTCTTTTATCGTTCAGCTAGGATCTGTGTCTAGACATGTTCAAATTCAGACGTTTGAGGCCGTAGCCACATCAGCCTTGACTGGATTCTATATTACCAATGGATTCTGAATGGTCAACTATGCTTTAAGGCGATGTTTAACAGGAAGTCTTAGTATTGTACTTATATTATGAGGCGTTTTTTTTTCTGTGTAAGGCTTGCAGTATTAAATATACTCCTGAAAATCATTGCTTGGACCTTTGACCTTAAGAAGTCAAATCTGGACAACGCTGTCTTCAGTAACTACAGGCCTATTTCCAAACTACTCCTCCTGAGCAAAGTACTTTAAAAAGTGCTTTTTAATCAACTCAATAGCTTTCTCAATGGACATGACATTTTAGAAAAATCCAGTGAGGGTTTGGATGAAATCACAGTACTAATAAACAGTCTCAGATTTGCTACTGACCAAAATCAAGTAACATTATACTCATTTTTTTAGATTTGAATGTAGCATTTGATACCATTGACCACAACAATTTAATAGAACGCCTTGAGAAATAAGTTGGTCTGAGGGGATGTGACATGCAGCAAAGGACCTAAACCAAAGGATTTTAACCAGGGTCAGCTACATGGTATGCGTGCGAACCATTCGACCAACTGTGCACCCATCTGATGCTGTTTTAAGCTGGTTTTATATGTAGATCGCTGGAAGAAGTTTTTATATCAGTCCAGGGGATCATGTGTAATACAACTTGCCTTTCGGAGTCGCCTGAGGTCCCCTGCTATTTTCATTCTATATCTTCCACTAGGTAATTTGGCAATTTCCGTAATTATGCAGATGACACACCTCCATTAATCAATGGATGAGCAACATTTTTAAAAAACTGAATGAGGGCAAAATGGAAGTTTTAAACTCTTCATTAGCAGGGTGACTCGGACAGCTTTCTACCACCTAAGAAATGTTGCCAAGGTATGTCCATTTTTAATGAGACAGGATGCTGAGACATTAAACCTTGCTTTTATTACTAGCAGGTTATTGGTTACTTAAAAAACTCTATCAAGAAATTGCAACTTATACAGAACTCTGCTGCAAGATGTTTATCCAAGACCAAAAAGAGAGATCACATTACTCCTATTCTAGCTGACCTGCACTGGCTTCCTGTTCCTTTTAGAATAGATTTTAAGGTCCTTTTAATTGTCTACAAAGTTTTGAACGATATATAGCACCTTCTTACATTACCAAACTTTTAATTCCATAAAAGCCACAAAGTTGGGGAAGCAGCTTTTATGGTTTATGCACCAAAACTGTGGAACTCCCTCCCCCAACATCACAGGGGCTGCCTCTATGGAAAACAAAACAAAAAACAGCTCAAAACAAAACATACCTTTACTGTAAGTTAATGTTTTATGTGATATTTTACACTTGTTCTATTTAGTTTCTCATTTTAATTGTATTTTAACTTTTATCCCTTTTTATCTGTCTTAATGTTTTTAATTTAATAGTTTTATATTTATTTTATTTTACTTATTTTTTGTTTTATTTTAATTTTCTCTATTTTGTTTTAATTACTTTAAATATAAAGCACTTTAAGCTGCACTTCTCATCTCAGATCTTATCAAAAACTGACCTCTTGAGTACAGTTTATGTGCATGACTTATCTTATATCTCTGACCAGAAGATGGCGCCAAGTCAACATGTCTGAGCATGTCCTCAATATATTGTAGTTCATAAATACAAAAATACATTATAGGTCCTTTAACGTTAACAGTAACAGTGATGTAATTTCATGAAACATGAAACTCTCACTGAATATGACAGCAAAGGCTCAAGGCTGTGGTGACGGAGATGACATGGTGTTATTGCTATGTCACTCTGCTCACGCAATAATGAGTCTGAGATGCTGCTTAGTCAGCTAAGTAATCTGTTGATTCATCTCTCTTACTAGTACAGAATTCAGTCTAATTTGTAAATTTAACCTGCTGTAGCCCTTCCTATGCATTTAACCCACTAACTTCAACCTGTCTGCCCTTTGTCAGATCCAATAAACATACTTTTTGTAATCTTTCTTTTGCACCCAATCTCTCCAATACTGTTCTTACATCTGATGCTGTCCCCCTGATTTACTCGGTCACTTTGTCCCTCTGGTGGTACCATGTCATTGTTGTAGTTGCTGTCTACCATTATATTTTCTGTTACCAGTCAAGGACCTCTAATGATAATGTCACCAACAAGAAGCAGCTGACTATACAAAACACTTTTAGCTCTCACTCACATTCTAAATGTTATTTATGCGTTGTTCTTCACTTTCTTTTCCAATTTAGCTATCACTTCATGGAAATCCTTTCTATTAGTGCGAGAGAAAATGCAACTCTCAGCTCAAACGATCTTACCACAATTGATAGTTCAATTTAGATCATATAGTGGAGGCTGACATTGTTAGGGAAAGAACTACATGCAGTGTCTATTATTGTTAAATAGGCAAAGCATAACTTGCTGTCCAATCCAATTTTCAATGACCTCCAGACATAAGTGAATGGATGGGAAACCCAATTAGCATCAATCTGTGGAGAATGATGACAAATTGTATTTGAGGAACACAAAACCGCCAATGATGCCGCCTCCTGTTGTACCTCCCTGTCAATATCTATAAATCAGCTGATACTGCCCTCCCCCCTCCAATAACAGCAGACTCTCAAACTGTTGAAATACTTTAAATTGCCAGTGCTGTCTGATGATTGCCTTTATGGATAACCTCATTGATTTCTCTCCATTCAATTACCCCCCCACCCCCCCTACCATCTCTCACGGAGGTGAAACATAACTCAGTTAAGGGACTTGAGTCTTGTAAGAGGTCATTCTGAATTAGGCTTCCTGTGCCAAAATGCTCTCAGGCTGATTAGGATTGTAAGCATTTCCTCTCCTCTGTTTGATTCTTCTGCTGATAGTTTGAGAATGCAAACTGAGCCAAACGTTGAACTGAAGACTATATGAGCAGCGGCCCTCATTGAAAAAGACAATCCGTTAGCAACAGATGGAGATGTGAAGGAAAGGATTCAGCTTAGTCAGCCCAGAAGTGTGCGCTAACCAAGCTGATGTTTATGTAAAGATGAATGGTAGATAATACAAAGATTCCTTGACGTATACGTCATCATCCATTGGGAAAAAAATCAGTATTTGATTTGTATCTGTGTGTCTTTGAGGATATTAAATGTCATAACAAAACAAACAAAAACCTCACTGCACTGTGACCAACACGCATGGATCTGAGATATTTTATCTTGTGGAGCGTGCAAGTCACATATGTGGCTGAAAATACTAGAACCAAATGTTTTGGTAAAACAGGATACCCTGACCTTGAGTCAATACTATAAACTTTTTATCTTACAATTATCATAATGCAGCGGGTTTGCAGCTTTTATTTGACCCCTGCTTCTATTTAAGTTTATTTTCTATGGCTTGTCCAGAGCTACAGAAGACATTATACATTATACTGTGTGGCATTTCTGTACACCACTGGTGGAGCACCCCTTTAAGGCAGCTTACTAATGGTATTTATGTGTTGTGTGATAGCAGGAGACAAAAAGTTCTTGACAAATCAAGCTTTATGTACCCAAGATGCATATCAAGGCTGGATGGAAGAAGATGAAACAAAGTGCCTGCATCTGGTCAGTCTCAGGCTGTCTGATAAATATATGGGCTGTCTACAAACTCTTGTCTTCGTCCTTTTCATAAAGCCTTGACTTATAACTGTCTGTAAAAACGTTTTCATGTTTGAACAGCCCAAACCAGAAGGAGATGGAGAAAACAGGAGACAGGAACTATTCCATGAACCATAGCGCTCAAAGTGTAAAAGGGGGTAGGGAACATATTTTAACACATTTTTGACATGGTCTGTAGATCTGAATACTATGTTAACATAATGCTCACCTATGCATTTGACGTCTGACCTATAAGTGTATGATGCCACCATTTCAAATGCTCATTTGTCACTACATAGTGTTACATATGCATATGATGAAAGGTGGCGAAAGATGAGAAAAGTAGGCCAAGCGTTATCATTATACGTAAATGTCTGGCAGAAGAACAATAGACTGTGCGTTAGTTAAGCAAATGCATTGTGGTAGATCTGGGTTTTCAAACATGGTTTAGACTTTGACATTCAGCTGCATGTATGTGTAGAGTGATATAGGGTCTATGCAGTCAGTGATGTGGCAATAGACACATGAGAGCAACTCATCCCCTGTCCCATTAATTGTGGGTCATGGCCAACTTTTGAACCTGCATAATGACATTGAGGAAAAAAAGGTCACACTATTCTTCAGTGGTGCCCTAATTATTTGCTGTTAAATAGTTGCAAATGAGTAAACCAGGAACTTGACCTTAATGATACTGACTGTGGTATCAGCAGATACCAGCATACTTAGTGAAGTAGCCTATACACCATATTGTTTGTCATATCTCTTAGGTGCTTTATTCTATTATTACAATGTTTAGTGACTTTGTCAATGACACCATTGTTAATGACTTAACCTGGTTTTGTTGTTTCTGTCTTAATTAGCCCTTTCTAATGTAATGGCCCCCTGGGGGACTCGAGTCAAAAGCTTCAAATTCTGCCTATTCATTTTGAATAGATGGAACTATTTATTGAGTTTATGTTTGCCATGGGTTCTAATTTAGGAGGTTCATTTTGAAAGCATTGCGGAAAGATTGTATTTAGGATAAAGGTGCAACTTATAGGCTATTAAAGAAAGGTATATATTTTCATTCTGCACAATATCCAAATTACCTCTATCTTTACTGAAATAATAGTATATATTTTTAAATGATATCAATTATAACTAATAATGCTTTGAGAAGAAATAAGTTAATATTTTGGTTATTTGTTGGGGTGTGTAGGGCTCCCAGCCAATGTTAATTACTTCAGTAATATGAGGATTATGCAATGTTATTTTAAAAAAAAACAAAAAAAAAACTTTTTAACAATGTGAATGAAGCCTCATGCTTGACGTCCTCCCTTTCTCTCTCTTTCTCAGGCACACACCACACACACACCACACACACACCCTCTCTCTTAAACCCCTCCTTGTCTTGCAGCAGCCTCTCTTGTCTTCATCTGCTCTCTGTCAGTCTGCAGGAGGACAAGTCAGACCCATGAACACTTGAATTAGCAGCAAGAAACTTTGAAGCTATTTTCAAATGAGCAATAGTTTTATACTCTGCTGGACTTAAACAGCATATCCTGACGGCATATTTGTGTCGTTTCTTTTTTTTTTTTTGGTAACAAGAGAGGCGCCTAATCTGCGTGTGAAAAGGTGAGGATGCAATATTAAGATTAGTATAATCTTTTTTTAGGAGTTTTGTTTAAGGGGAAAAACTATAAGATTGTATATGGATTTTTAAGTGCCAGAATTACTGTAGGCTTCATTTTTCCAGGTGAATTTTAACCTTAAAAACTATTTACAGTTACCGAGGTTACTAGCAGGTTGAGTTAGCTAAAATTACATTAACCTTTTCTACGTTAATTACCAAGCTTTTTAACTTAATGTCGCACATTTACTTGATATTAACCAGTATTTGTGTATTAATAAGCACAATACTATATTTTATCTTCCTTAAAACGAAACTTTTCCTTAAGCTTTTTTTTTTATCTTAACAGATTAATGATAGCTTAATTTTTGCTAGCAGCCATGCTGCTAGGCTAATGTTGCATTATAATTTGAAAGGTTATTTTATCAGTTATTAGTAATTTATCCTTTGTAAGTCACACCATTTCCCCATCTCTGACAACACAAAACAAGGATTTTTTTCCCTCACTGACCCTAAAAAAGGGGGGAAAAGAAGCTAAACTTCAAAAATGTCTCTAGCAGCGTCTGCCTAAATACATTTTGTTTCTGACACAAAGTGACCTCTATTAAATTGTTGAGCACACTTACAACTAACCCAATATATTCAATTTGCAGTTGTATAACTTTAAACAGTAAGTAACTTATTTATTTCAATCTCATGTTATATAAATATTTATTTAGTCTTTATTTAACATTAGTGAGCAAGAAAGAAATGATTCCTTTTACCTTGAAATACAGTTTAGATTTCAGGCTAGTAAAGATTAAAATTTTGAGCATTTATTTGACTAAACTGATGTCTCATGGTTAATATATTTGATCACTTTGCAGGCTCTCCACATTCAGGCCTGGAAAAGGAAGAAGGCAGCAAGGATAAAACAAAGACAGGTAGTTCACTTCAACTGTACAAATATTCATAAAATTAGAATTAAATTATCACTTTGTTTTATTAGTCATTGTAATTGATGGAGGAAGAAGACCAGTGCTAATTGTTGTAAAGCAACAACTAGTTAGTAATAGTATTTTCAAAAATGCTTTCTTACCACATCATTTACTTGATTTGTAACACATATATTTCATGTTAGCCACAACTTTCCTTAATTAGTTGTAATTATCACTCAAGTTAAGTTGAACGAGAGACTTTGACTAGAAACTGTCAAAGTTTGTTCAGAAATTCCTTTGTTAGCACAGTTACATCAAATGAACTATTAGTAGGTGATAGCCGCTGTGTTTATTTCAAGAATACTATAAACAACATATAATACGATAACATCAGATGTAACATGTGAAAGTCAGACAAAGTAGGCATATGACTCAAGAAACTTTTTTTTATAGGTCTAAGCATGATTTTATGACCTGGCTCAACAAAAAGGATATTTTAATCAGTTTAAACAATTAAATGAATAGATTATAAGGTGTGTAAATCAGTACAGTTAGTACAGTGTGAGAGGGACCCAACAGCTTGCTGCAACCAGACTTATGACATTTACACACTTGCTTTGTTTAGTCTTAATTGAATCGAACTCTAATACATTTTCCTTGTTGCTGTTCGTTTTGGACAGGTGTGAAAGCAGCAATCGCGCTTGGGTGTGGACCAAAATAACTGGACCCAGACTGTTGAAAAGGTGGTCTCAACAAGGTTAGAAACAAACTCTGGTAGGATTCATTTGTGGTATGAATGTGAATACAATGTAAGATATTGCCTTGAGTTGTGTTCAAATTGAACATACAGCCACACAAGATACCAATTCTGGAAAACTACTTTCTCTGCTGCTACCATAATGGCTTCTACTGATATATTTTAGTTTGCTTGAAATCTTTTGGTTGTGTGACACCAAACTGACCCAAAGGCAAAATCCAATAAAGTAGGGACTCATCTACTGATTTGGACCAAAACAAATGAACTATAGGTGGAAACACAGTAGACCCTCAACTGCTCCATGCTGCAGCAATGATGAACTTCAGAACAAAGAGAGATGCAGGTCAAAACCAGTTCATACACCAGGGGTTGTCACAATACTTAGTATTGTCCTGGACATTATTATAATAATTGTTATTAATATTAATTCTTGTACTCACATGAGTCAAAATAATTACTACAACAGTGGCTTGTGTCAGGATCAAGTTGTTTATATTACATCATCTGTGTGTGGTTTGAGTCGACAGCTCACAAAGTGACCCCAAAACACCCAGAGGGCTCCATGTCCAAAACACTACATACAGCCACAAGAGATGCTGAGTTTGATGTTTGAGTAATTAACTTACAGTCCGTCTCTGATGCTTTTCCTCAGGACGGATCATTATTTTACTGAAGTAAGTTTGCTAAGACTTGTATGAGATGTGGTCATGGAGGTTTCTGCCTTTGTGTTTGATTTCTTGTTTGCCTCCAGCTTGTTTGTGGCTCTAAATTCCTGTTATGGTTGATTAATCGGCTCCTGGACACAACTTACTCTGGAAGCAAGAACACAAGAATCCAGTTTTCTTGTTAGGATGATTTTATTTTCTTTCTCTTCTTGTCATCTTCTTCAATACTCACTTTTTTCTATGTGAGCCCATACATTGGGCCAGTTGCAACATCAACTTTTAGTCACCTTTGCTCACCAGATTCACGCATCCTGACTTGTGTTAATAACTTAATAAGGTGATTATGTGGATGCAGCAACCCTGATAAAAATTTAATCAGGAACCTTTACTACATGTCATTCAACATTTTCTTGCCTTTTATTTCCTGTCGGCTTGCCCCCTCGCACACGCACACGCACGCACACACACACGCACACACACAAAAAGGGAAGTGCAGTGTCAGCAAACTACAAACTTTTTACAGCTGCCTCCCAACTTAAATGTGGGTGAGTGTTTCATACTCAAAAGAAGAGGATGAAGACCACAAACATTCACATTCACAGCTTGAAGCGCTCTGGATCTCTTAGGCAGACGTGTACATGTTTTGGTGCTCTTTAAAGTTACACTCCTCCAGTGGCTCTTTTACTGGCTCTGTAGGAAGCTGGAGGCTGCCGGTCTGGGTCTGGGGCTGGAAGGCATCTGGGCATTCAGTGTGACACCACCAGCAACTTTGTGCCACGGAACTGCTGATACGTTTTTGCAACCATGCAGATTTTTTTGCCAAGATTGAATGGACTTCATTTAGCAGCCGCATGTGAGGTTTTTTTTTTTTTTTTTTTTTTTTTACAGCCCACTTAAAGTTAAAAAGTTTTACATAGACTGCAATGCCCTTGGTGGCTGAGTTAAAATAATCAGTTTTACTTAAGTGGAAGAAGTACTGCAGTATAAAAGTTACAGTCTTGCAGTGGAAATGCCACAAGTCTGTCAGCTACAGTTTGTAAACATCACATTCACAGTCTCAACGTCTCCTCTGAAGGAGGAGCTGACACACACACACACACACACACAAATCATTTCAATTTTTTAGTTGTTTATTTTATTTTTAAATACCAATACTTACCAGTTCTTTAGTCTCCTTTGATGGTAAATTGGGTGTACTGATGGTCATGACAACACAAGATATTTTATGTTGACTAGGTGGACATTTTTCACTATTTTCAGACACTTTAAAGCACAAAATCAAAACTAATCACGTTAAGCACTGAAACACAGAATCCATATACTATTACACCTTAATATTATATAAATAATTCATTATTTTTATATTATATGATATAATTATTATAACCATGAATGCATGACAATATGACAATAAAAGTAAAAGAATTAGCTTTTTGTCATTTTTTTTATTCTGCTGACGAGCTGAGAATGAGTTATGTGAATGAACACTCTCAGTTTCTTTCCATCCGTAAGTGTTTGGGTGATGAAAGCTGGGCTACTGGACCTCCAAATAGTACATTACACAACATGGCCAGATGTGCAGTTTTAGAGGGCACATGACTCTTAATGAGACGGTTGGGATTATTTATTTTCTTCATAGAGTGAGACACAAGGAAGGATGTGTTAGCAGCAGCTGGACCTGGTTTCATGGGAGCGTTTTAGGATAAAATGTCAGTGTGACATACAAAGCCTCAGTGAGAGGAGTGTTCGGATGTTTGGCATCGATAAAAAGTTAGATTGAGTTAAATGTAGTATGTGTGGCGTTACATTTTAACTGGTAAAAGATAAACCACTTTCAAAAACCATTAGTATAGCCATCAAAGTGATTATATCAAAGACATCACAATAGTAATATTCACTATGTGCATGTAATTTTTGTACAAAGGACTGAGTAGTAAATTGTCAATAATTGATTATCAGTTTGTAACTAATCAAAACTGATGATTATTGTCTTAATTGATTGTTTTTTAGTTTAATTGTTTAGTCTATAACATCACACAGTTTCCCAGGGAGATGTCTCTTGTGTCTTGTTTTATCTGATCAACAGAACAGAAATATATGCAGTTTATACAGTGGACCATGTCATTTATCACTTCATACAGTGAAATAAAACAGAACAGCAGCAACTCGTCGCATTTGTAATCTGGAAATCAGTGAATGTTCGGCATTTTTTGTCGATAAATGACCATGAATCAATAACTAGCAGTATTTTCTGATTCATTTTCGTCAACAGACTAAGACATTAATTGTTTGTCATAAAAACAATAACAGCAAACTCTATGTTACTGTTTCATGTGGTCAGGCAACTTTATTAAAACCTACTGAAAATGCCTGCAGAGCCAGAGGGCCTTATTTGGTCTAACAGGAGGGGGGTCACACTGAGTTCAAAATCACAAGCTGATGGTTTAAGCCCTGAACTCTCAGACAAATCTTCTGCCTATAGTACGATAATTGACTTCATTTAGTCCGAGAACAACCTCTAGCACGTTCCTTCAGCACCATCCATTTGATAGATGGATGGGTGCCATACATCAGAGCAGCAGCTGAGACCATTAGACAATACGCATACTCACACATCACATGCAGACATAGCGTGTTTTGCCAGAAGTGTGAATCTCTTACATTTCTCTTCACGTGAGTGATTACTGGAGACACGCGGTGTAGGATTTGGGCAGATGGATGTCTGCAGGTTAAACAGAGGTTTTCTCAGGTTAGGTAGGTAGTGCATGGTGGTCCACTTTAAAATGAGGACAAATGTGGTTTTAAAGCAGCAGACAGTGAATTTGCCATCCAGTGTGCTACTGCCTCAGAGCATCTTTTTACCCCAGCCTTTCGTGTCACGCTAATTACAGCACACAGAACCTTGCTTGCATGTAGCTGAGCCGTATTTAAGGATAAAGCTAGTCTTGATCCATCCAGGGCTGCAATGATTATTTCTCATTTCATTATTTTCTTAATTAGGTTGTGTTCAGAGTTGTTTTAGTGTGCAGTTTAATTCAGGTGTTTGGTTGATTATAACTCTCTTTAACCTGTCACAATTTTACTTGTATGTAAAGAACTAACTAAAAAAATGCAGTATTATAGTAACATCTTTGAATACAGCTGGTCTAAAAGATAACACAAAATGTTTATGGCCTCTTGATGAGCATCAGCTTGTGCTTTAGAGTAAGATTTTTATTTTACAGAATTGGTGTTTAGGTTTGAGTAGCCAACAGTACAAGTTATATTTTGCTGCTATCACTATAATAATAATAGCTTGCAGTGTAAAGATAATATAAATGGGTTCCAGAGTTTGGTAGTAAGTACGAATGAATGTAGCCACGGTACCACACGAAAATACGGTAGATTAAAACTATCAAAATAACTTCTGACTAAGAAATACATAAAACCTTGATTAATCCTTTGGTTTGAATTAATAAATTATAAGTGTAAATGTTTTTATTTTATATACATAATTCAGAGGTTCTTTATTTCTGCTCTGTCCACAGGGGTGGAACAGGAGGTGTATGTTGCCTCTTATTGTAGTTTCTCTGCCTTTACCATGAGTTGGAGTTTCCTGACTCGTCTGCTGGAAGAAATCCACAACCATTCCACATTTGTGGGCAAGATCTGGCTCACCGTCCTCATTGTTTTCCGCATTGTGCTGACAGCCGTAGGAGGTGAGTCCATCTACTATGATGAGCAGAGCAAGTTCGTCTGCAACACGGGCCAGCCGGGCTGTGAGAACATCTGCTATGACGCCTTCGCTCCACTCTCGCATGTCCGCTTCTGGGTCTTTCAAATCATCCTGGTGGCCACACCTTCGCTCATGTACATCGGCTATGCTGTCCACAAAATTGCCCGGGCAGATGAGCAGGCAGATAGTGGAGGAGCAAGCGGCGTGTCCCGCAGAAAACCCAAGAAGCACTATCTTAAAGGAAGAAAGCAGAACAGGGGCATTGAAGACCTTGAGGATGACCAAGAGAAAGACCCAATGATCTATGAAATGGCAAAGGTGGAGAGTGATTGTGGTGGAGCAGCAAAAGGAGGTGGTGGTGATGGACAAGCAGCAGCTAAGGTGCGCCATGATGGGCGCCAGCGTATCAAAGAAGACGGACTGATGCGCATTTATGTCCTTCAACTCCTGGCCCGCTCTGTGCTGGAGGTGGCATTCTTGTGCGGGCAGTATGTCCTGTATGGATTTGCAGTGCCCTCTACCTACATGTGCTCCACCCTGCCTTGTCCTCACAGTGTGGACTGCTTTGTGTCACGGCCCACTGAGAAAACGATCTTTCTTCTCATCATGTACACGGTCTCCTGCCTCTGTCTGTTAGTGAATATATGGGAGATGCTTCACCTGGGCATAGGGACCATCTGTGAGATTGTACGCTCCCGTCAGGTGCAGTTCTCTGATGATGAGCTGTACGGACTGACAAAGGGACCAGGCACTCTTAACGAGGCAGGACTGAGTGGAGAGGATTACAGCAGCTACCCTTTTTCATGGAACGCACCATCAGCTCCACCAGGATACAACATCGGCATCAAGCCTCTTATGGTATCTAAAGGGCCCCATGACCGTCCGCTACACATTACTGATCTCTCCAACACCAAGATGGCATGCCGACAGAATCACGTGAACATTGCCCAAGAGGAGCGTCAGCAGTACACCAATAATGAAGACAACCTGTGCAGAGCGGCAATGTTAGACACTCCCGGAGGCAGCCACAGAGACATCCACCAGCCTCAGAACCGGCTGGAGGCCGACAACCAGACCTACAGCCAGCAGCAGAGTCACAGTAATAACCACAGCAGGTCCAACCGTGACCGTAAACACCGGCAGGCCTCCAAACACACCCTGAGCAAGGGCGACGGGGACAGAGGCAGCAGCAGCACCGGGAGTAGCTGCAGATATGGAGAGATTAAAGGCTCCGAGTGGATCTGAACTGACTTCTCAGACAGGTGCAATATTAAAGTTTGTATGTTCATACTGTATATTAAAAAGGGAGGACAGCCATTGTACATTACTGTCAGTAGTATTAAATAAACTCTGTAAACCTCAACATCCCTCCAAACCATAAAGAGCACATGTTCAAACAGTTATGTCACAGATACATTACAGTAACATCTTTGATTACAGCTGGTCTAAAAGATAACACGGAAAATGTCTGTGGCCTCGTGATGAGCATCAGCCAACGGTCCAAGATAGATCCTGCTATTACTCTGATAACAGAGCTTGCAGTTTAAAGATAATATAAATGGGTTACAGAGCTTGGTAGTA
>JANJYP010265434.1:0-11095 GCA_024605115.1 Rastrelliger brachysoma | reverse complement strand
GGAACATTTACTTACCCTTGAGCCAGACAGGTCCAGCATGACCATCTTTGTACAGAACAGCGTTTTCATTCTTAGTCGTATAGATGGCATAATAAATCATCCAGATGGAGGTGAGGAGGAGGAGGATGATTAGGAAAATCTGCAGGTCAGAAGAGCTGATGTCGACATTGTTGTAAGCACTGCCACTGACCAAAGCACAGCCCAGCATCAAGATGTTTAAACAAATGATCCCAGACAGCATCCATCCCCAGTTTCTGCCCCACTCCTTTGCACCTCCACTGGAGATGTTCATCTCGGACTCATTTGTGCTCCTGGCTTGGCCCTCTGCATTGATATTATTGGATAGATGGGCCTCCTCCGTCTCCCTGTCTTTGGCTGTCATCCTGCATGATTCACAAGGAGTGCCATCGGGCATACAATTACACGGATAGTCCAAACACATGATTCCTATCTGTGCAACACCTGAACTGTTGAGAAATCAGTTGTTAACTGCTCTAGCTCTGCTGTATTAGAGACATTACAGGTTTAACAGCTACACCTACTCAGTGACTTCCTCTAAACACAAAACTCCACCCAAGAGAAACCTGTCCATGACTATGAAATCAGCATAATTCTCACCTTTTCAGTAAGAGCAGTTTCAAATCAACAAACAATATTTGAATTCTCCCTCTTTTAACTCTGGTTCTGACAGAGCTGTATTGAGTGATAACCCACAAAAAAAGCTTACATGAATCAACATCAAAGTGGGAAAAAAACTGTATATTAATGTAAATATAACTCTTACTGAATATCAAAACTAAGATCATGCAACATTTCAATAAATCAGTGACTTACTGAATACAAGAGAAGCTTTAAGGATAACTGTAACCCTACCTGATGTTTGGTGTGATCCTGAGAAACAGTGTGAGCTGTCATGGCTTTTATATGCCTCCAAAACCACAGTGGTTTACTGTACAAAGAGTCATAAATGTCAATGAAGCTGTTATGAACAATACCATATTATTACCAAACACTGTATGTTTTGCACAAAATATTCATGTAAAGTTCAAAAGATGCTTCCAGGAAAATCCTAATCTCATGAATTCCAAAATACAAGAAACCGGTTCCTTTTTCTGGTAAACAGCATTTTTTTGATATTATACAATACATTACCAACAACAATCATTTGTTATGCAATTTTTAATGGAACACAAAGTAGAAATTTAAGATGAAGAGGAGAAATTCATCATTTCTTTATAATTTATAAATACTTTACAGGTTTTATTGCTTGTGTTGTTTTCGTTCACCTTTTTTCCTTCCACTGACCACACACACAGCTGTCCTGACAGTCTGGATGTGATCTAAATTCTCTAAATAGGCAGTTTCTCTAAATAGCATACTACCTAACTTGCTTATCTTTGTGAATCAGTGCTTGAAGGGAATAGTTGCAGTCTTTTAATGCTATTTGTACCTCAACACAGAGGTGTTATATATTTTGTCTTTAAGAATTGCCCAAGGTATAAAGCATAAAAAGTCTGAACACAACCTGCCTGTTGTTATAGAAGTTTCAATGAGTCATATCTGAGAACTTGCAGTCTCTGAACCAGTGGTGCAGCTAAGTCTATTTTTTCATCTGTGTTTCGTTATTATAGTTTTTAAATTTTTATTTGTTTTAATTTTATTTAGTTTTTCAGTTTGCTTTTTTTTAAAATTTCAATTTAGTTTTAGTAAGTTTAACAAGTGATTAAGTAGCATAGTATTAGGTGTGTTTTATTTCGAGTCAACTTGTTTTAGGCCTACTTGTTTTAGTTAAGTTTTATTTAGCTTCAGTCTTAGTTTTTCAGGTATTAGAAGTAATCAAAGTGAATAGTAAACTAAAAAAAGGGAGAAAACGAAACAACAACAAAGGTGATATCTGCAGTTCAGTTAAGCTTAGTTTTTTAACGATCATTTTTCTTTTTATTTCAGTTAATTAAATTATATATTCACTGATGAATTTAATTTTAGTCTCAGTTTTAGTGAACTATAATAGCCTTGGTGCTACTCTATCCCTCAGCATGGAGTTGACTGTAGGGCTTCTTTATTACAACACAAGGCTGCCTGGTATTCTATTCTTCCTTGTCTGCACTCTTTTCTGGTAATGGAAAGTCAGAACAATGGTTTATCAAAATGAACGCGGAAAGACAAGTGCCAGGATGACACAAAGCACTCTTCCCTGATGACACATCCTTGTTTATTAATGGTGATAATTTTACTTCGTCAAATGTAGCTACTAATTTGCTGAACAGGTGCTGCTCATCTTCAGTCCAGTGGACTCTTGTGTTTTAAAGTTGTTTAACTGATTAGTTTGAAAGAATGTTGGATTTCTTTCAGATCTAATATGAAATTGTAAACATCCTCCCGGGTCATTGACCGAATAATCCAAATACCTTGGTTGACCCAAAAGTCACACCACTTAACCATCAGTAGCAAAGGTCTTGCCTGTAGTTATAAAGGAAAGTAACTCTAAGAGCATACCAAAGGATATCTTCAAAAGTAATTAGCCTACTGACAGTTTCAGACACCTAAATGCACCTTATGCAATATGCAAATAACTAATAATAAAAAACAATAGTAATGTCATTGAGATATCATCAAATGAAAGCTGAGCTTTGCCTCTGTGCTAGATTAAGGGTTTAAGACAGTCACAGGCAAGACTTCAACATGTTCTCCAGTCTTTGTGTCTTTTTCACATCGGCCACCGGCAGCACTATTAACCGGGCGACGCGCATCGTAGCGTCCCTGGATACCAGAGACGCGCTCTGCCTGTCTTTCCATCTTATTGACCAAGAGAACGGTGGTCTGCGGCAGGTCTACTCCCACCACACCGCCGCCGCATGAGCATAATAATGCTGGTGTTGATGAAACGATATGGAGTTGAGCAGGGTGGATTAATTTTGCACCATGAATGACAGGTACCACAAAGCGGCCCGGGATGGCTACCTGGACCTACTGAAGGAGGCTACTCGGAAGGATCTCAACGCATCGGATGAGGATGGCATGACACCGACGTTATGGGCTGCTTATCACGGCAACCTGGAGGCTCTGCGGTTGATCGTGGCCAGGGGGTGGGTATGAAGCTTGGTATAATCAGGACGTGTGCGTAATACTGCACGGACTGCCACCTCTGTGATCATCCTTATCTTGTAATAATTTTTTTCAGTCAAGGAGGCGGGCAATTACATTATTACTATTTTAGTAAGCTTGCTCATCACACTGTCATCAACTTTTAAATACAGGTTTGTCTGTATCTATCTTGTTTAACTATTAAAAATTGTTATCAATACCATTACCGATGCAGACATATCTTTGCATTGTACAAAGTTTTCCAAATATTGTCGTAAACATGCCTCGGGGAGAGAACTGGGCGCGAGATAACAAAAGCAAAAATAACTTTAGGAGTTGCTACCGGCCAAAAGAGCAAACAATTGAATAGAACTATTAAAGAAATGCATTTCTTGATTGCCCAACTTTTGGGCTGGACACTATTTTGTAAAATGAGAGCTGTTTTTTACAAAACAAGCAACAAAGGATAAACACTAATGGACCTAACAGGTCTCTATCTCTATTGCTGGGGACAGGGTTTGATATATTTTATATTTTATTTCAATGGCTTTAAGCTTTGTGAGCTTAATTAACAGTTAAAACACTTAATATGGTGAAATAAACATTAACCTAATGCTTAACTTACACTAGAGCATTTATGTAAGTTTATCCAAACTTTAAATATTGCACATATTAGACATAAATTATACCTCTTTCCAATATAAAAAAGGGTGCATAATTTCTACTCAGCTAACAATTTTATGACATCACAGACAAAAGGACAATGTTTGATCAAATAAACTGGATACCATAATTTTAAAAGGCAGCATTGAGGCATGACTATTCACTTTTCTTCAGCACAGTATGCAAATGGAATTCAGGGTCAGTTGGCCTGAGGAAAGCACACAACAGCCCATTTCTCATCCTTTCTAGCTGACCTGTTTTGCCTGTCAGCCAGGAAAAAGGACCCATTATGAATCTGTTTAATTGAGTGAAGCTTTTCAGAGGCTTATGGAAAAAGTGATTTATCAGTGTGCGTGTCCCATTATGCTCTGAAATTTCTAAGAGGTTTCTCACCTCACACAGAAAAGCTTTGCTTAAAAGCAAAACATCAGAATAACATATTTGATATTTATTTTTATAGTCTCAGTGTTCTTATAACGCTCAGCTAATCAAGTCAGTCAGGGTTCAAGTGCTGCGCAACAATACTAAATTCATTATTTCCCACGGAATAAGTGTAAACAGGGCCCTTGAGAGACAAAACATTCATTTATCAATGGAATTTCTCTGATTGACACAAGGCACTAAAATTACACATTAATAGCTGCTGTAATTTTTCACAGAGGCACCAAGCTCATGAGGCATATAAATGAAGAGATGTATAATGCTACTTGACAATTTCATGGGAAAGATCCCATATCCTGCTATAGTTGCCAAGTATATTGCATTGGGTGGCCTGCAGTAACATCAAGCTGTCATAGGAAGCGTGGATGCAAACAGCCCATAATGTGATAAAGAACAAGGGAGGGATAAGTGAACGGGCATATTACTGCTGTGGTCAGCATTTCACTGGCAGAGACATGAATTGTGACACATAAAGCTGTCATGTTAGATGGTCCCTATCTGTGACAAGCATATTGTATAATCTGAATTGAGAGAGTTGTAAATATTTTGTCTTAAAATAAAAATTGAACATAGCTAATAACCATATCTTTTGACACCACTTTATGGCTTGTTATCTTCTTCAACTATTCATTTCTAGGTTGGCAGATTAATTCCTTTGTTTGATCAGTGTTTTATTATGGCTTTCTTGGCTGTTTGCCACATGCAGTACATCATGCATACTGATGACATCAATTCATCTTGTACATTTCAACTCAAGTAATGCTTGATCCTAGAAAACAACTTTTTCTCTCTCAAAACTCCTGTCGTGACCCAAAGAGCTGGGGGTTGAAATCAGAGTGATTCTTTGCTAATCGCTGCCCAGGTTTGGTCTGGCAGATCTGACACACATTCCCTGTGAAAACATTACAACAAAATCCATCAATAATACATCTGTACTGAGACAGTGGCTTCACCTCTATCTCATCAAATATTCATTGGTCTGTATGTGGCTACATTGGAGAATGGAGATGAGACAATGCATAGCCAATTTAGTAACATTTAAACCTAAGGGTTGTACCACCGTCCACAAGAATCAAAGCTGAAAAAAATGCAGACAATTTTAGTTAATACTAATATTTATTTGCCAGAACCACAAAGAAGTTGTATAATATGAATACAGGCTGTTTTCCTTTGATCGTTATTGACTGTCAGTACGTTTTTTGATGGAATACTAGGTTGAACAGAATTTTAGAAATGTAAATTATTATACAAATGAACTTTCATTGATTTAGACACTAAGCCTACAATGGGAAATAAATAATATAAATACAATAAGCTTCATACATATCTGTCCTCCATAGAATCCAAGCAGCTGTCATATTGTGTATTTTGACTTGAGGAATTCAGCATGACATCACCAGCTATGCACAGTTGTGTTTTTTAAGTCAGGTACAACCTATTTGGCCTCCCCTGAAATAGGATACAAGTAGTGTAGTGCTGATCCTGGCGAGCCTGTGATCATATTACAGACCGACAGCAACAGTGCAGGTGAGGTAATCCTAAGGTCGTGGTCTGTTAGCTAAGAGTGAATGCTGCAAAAATGTTAGTTATAGTCTAATGTAATAATGATAAATTCCCTGTGCATGATGTTTTTAATCAACGCATCCTATTTTTAAAAGGTAGTATAAGAGATATATGGTTGGTTTTCTAAATCTATACTGTGTTGTATAGACTTTAAATTATTAAACAGGCCCCATTAACAATCCTTGCTCATGTGTCTTCTAACCAGCACATACAAAGGATGTATATCCATAATCAGTCTGAACAGGGATGAAACAATCTGTAAATTTCTCAGAGATTTTTTGACAACTTTATCAAATTACTTTCATCCACAGAGGTAACCCTGACAAGTGTGACATATGGGGGAACACACCGCTCCACCTGGCAGCTGCCAACGGTCATCTCAATTGCCTTTTTTTCCTGGTGTCTTTTGGTGCCAACATATGGTGCCTAGACAACGACTACCACACACCGTTGGACATGGCCGCTACAAAGAATCATATGGATTGTGTCCGTTACCTGGATTCTATTGCTGCCAAGCAGACAGGCCTCAACCCCAAGCTGGTCAGCAAGCTGAAGGACCGGGCATTTCGTGATGCTGAGCAGAGAATCAAAGAGTGCCTAAAGATGCAGAAGAAGCACCACAGGCGCATGGAGAGGAAGTTTAATAAGGAGACTTCTGAGGCTTCTGCATCAGATGTCATGAGCTTTTCTAGCTATAGCAGCAGCTCTCTTAGCCACAAGCTGCACAACTTAAGTGCAACCTCCGTCAGTGTGCCATATTCTCAGGTCAGGAGTTGTCTGTTCTTTAAAGACCATGCTGTTATTTTTCATTTGTGCATTTCACATCAATTAAACCAGCTGTATGAAAAATATTTCAAATCAATCCATCCTCTTTACTGCATATATTTGACTTTAGGTACCACACTATGTAAACATGTCAAATGTTAATTCATCAAAACTTTTTAACTGATCATCAGAGATGGTTAAAATATGCAAAAAACGCTTGTTTTGGTCCTTTGAAATCTCTTTTTTTTACAGGATCTGACTGATTACTGTTATCACTCCTCTGTTAGGCTACTCTCCATGCCACAAACCGAGGGAAGACAAAGATCCAAAAGAAGCTAGAGAAGAGAAAGCAAGGAGATGGGACCTTTAAAATCTATGAGGATGGAAGAAAGAGTGTGCGCTCCCTCTCTGGACTACAACTGGGCAATGATGTTATGTTTGTCAAACAGGGAACCTACATCAACCCAAAGGACCGCGGTCGCCGAAACGTTCGTGACATGTTCCCCAGAGACAATGATGATGCCATTTCACGTGCCATGAGTGAGCCAGACCTCCATGGGCCTGATGTTGACTACTCTGAGATCAGCACTGACTCAGGACATGACTCCCTGTTCAACCGGCCTGGTCTGGGCACCATGGTCTTCAGGAGGAACTATGTGAGTGGGGGAATGTTTGACCTAGGAAGTCGGGAAGAGGCCAGTGTAAACCAGTTAGGCAATACTGTGCGACTGCGTAGTCGGCTGCAGCAATATCCGAGTCTAGATGAAGACAGTATTGGCAGTGCACGTAGCCTTCAGGAGAGGAACACAGAAGAGCTGCCTTGGGAAGAGGTTGAATTAGGGCTGGATGATGATGATGAGCCTGACACAAGCCCTCTGGAGGTCTTCCTGGCCACACAGAGCATGAGCGAGTTTTTCTCCATCTTTAAGCGGGAGAAGATCGACCTTGAAGCCCTACTGCTGTGCTCAGACCATGACCTTAAGAGTATCCACATCCCCTTAGGGCCAAGGAAGAAGATCTTAGATGCTTGTAAGAGACGGCTAGAAACTATAGAGGACCCAGACTGCATTGAGGACACAGAACTGTGAGTGCAGATTTTTAAAGGGATTTCCAGTTATACAGAGTAGTAAATAATTATTTAGATACTCAGGTATTGTTTTTTATTTTACCTTTGTACAGTGCAATGAATTATAAATGAAGCAAGGAGGAAATGCTGTGAAACAATTGTGTGTATGTTTACACTCACATCAGATGGAGAGTGTGGGGCTTCCCAATTATCAGCAATAAAAGTAACTGTAATTTTAAAATTACTTAAACAGCAACACCATATTTAAAGGTGCTCTTTGGAGATTCCTGGTAAAATAACATTCCTCAAAGAATCTGTGTCGCCATCTTGGGTTGGATGGTACGGATAAACACCTGGTTGACTGGTTTACATATCTACTATTATTGTGGATGACTCTTGTACTGCACTGTCAGTATGGATGTGTAAATCCTCTAAATACCCTGTAAGCTAATTCATATGTATTGTTTCATAATGTGCTAGAGTAGAGCCAAAACATAAAATGTTTAGTTGTCCAAATATTAATGGACTGCACTGCTGCTTCTAGTTATTGAAATCTAGCCACTGAGAAAAAGTTTTGTGAAAAGAAATCTGTCTTCATTCTGTCCTGCAGATAATGCAGTTTGTTGTAGACGATCCTCTTGCTGTGAGCTCATCTCGCCTTAAAGGTCAGTGGAGCACTGTGGAGTGAATGTCACGTATGGACAAAGTGGACTAAATGATTTACCTCTCCTGGCAACTCAGTGGTAGCAAAGCAGAAAGGACACTGTCAAACTGAATATGTCGAACAAGAAGTGATATGAGCTAAATTCAAAACAGGAGTCTTGTTAGACTCACTGAAAATATCTTTAGGAGCCCACTACACAGCATGGTTTAAGAACATGAATGACAATGATGAGAGTAAAGAGTTATTGTCATTATATGCCATGCGGCAGACAGAGAGATGATTATGGAATCTGTGGCCCCTGAACATGTTTGCCCCTATGGGGTAAATCCTACTGCATCATGTGCCTGCATTGCTTGTGCCTGTGCATTTGCTTAAAAATGTCTTTTGTCATAAATATTTTGACATGATAGTTATGCTCAATAACAAAAGTTTCTGCATTTTCTCAAGTTATTAATTTAATTTCTCAAATTTTATTTCTGTACATGTTTACATACAAGAAGCCATTTTAGCCCATGTGAAGCTCACTGCCAATGCAGGCCAATAAGATAAGGTTACTCTTCTGATGTACAAGTATTGTAAACTGTGTGAAAAATGTAGGTAATTTTATAAAATACAACACATGCATAATATGTGGTAGTTGTTACACTGGCAGGTTTATAAACTTGTCAGTATAATTCATGGCATTCTTAACATTGTGGAAGTCTTCCAACAGTTATTTTTTTTTTACTTTGAATAGTTTTATTTTCTTTATGTACTGCATGTGCAACTGTTTAATATCTTAACTTTTTAATATTTGAAATGGATTCTAATAAAATTACTAATATAATTTACTAATATATACTACTACACTGGTGTATTATTGTACTTTGTTCTCCTACTGCATTTTATTTACTATACTTTATCCACATTGTGGCCTAGATAGATGTTGAGCAGAGTGCATTGTGTACTTTATAAAGTGTGCTATAGATACCATTGATGACAATGAGGTCATCATATTACTGTGAGTTTCAAGAATTTAATGACATGGAGTGTGGTCTTCATGCTACAATTACAAACATATTAAATAACATATTGGACCTTTTTAATGCTGAATCAATATGTTTTCTTAGATAATACTTCTTAGATTCTTAGATTTAATAACTTAAAATGTAGCTTATACTTTTAGGTCAAAATTAAATTAAAATAAGTGGAATTTATTCTTTGGATTCATGATATCAGTTCTTACATTGCATTAGTTGCTACTCATGCAATGTAACAATTGTAATATGTGCTTCTTGTGCAGTATTAAATGGTCATATTTTATTTTATAGGTCAACCTCAACATGAGGTTGCATTCACAACCTGTTTAGTGTCTGTGTGTGTGTGTGTGTGTGTGTNGAGAGAGAGAGAGAGAGAGAGAGAGAGAGAGAGAGACGGAGAGAGAGAGACGGAGAGACAGAGAGAACGGAAAATACTTGTTTTGGCATCTTCAGCCTAATCCTAACATGCCGCGCACACACATAAGAGAGGCGTCATTGTTTCCTCTGAACTGTATGACATGAAGTCAGGAAATTCTTCTGTAGATAAGTACTACTGCATTGGAGCTCCATGCCTCTGACATTGTTATCAAAAGGAAACACTGTCAGACTCCTAGCAGCAGCAGAGGTCTAAAATTATTTTATATAAGTTACAGCAATATCCAAAAATCATATAATATGCATCCTGGTTGTATTAATTTATTTGCCTTATCACATACAGACACAATCTTTTTGTTATCACTGTTATTGTTAAATCAACTTTGAGATAAGTAAACAAGCCAGAGGTCATTAACAAGCACAAAATGAAGAAGACGATGCCCATCCCCCTCCCTGGGTGGGCCGTAATGTACTCGTCATTTCCTCCCCTCATCTGTGCTATTCGGTATGTGTCTTGGGTATTTTGAGCTTGGATACAAGGTAGGGAGTTTTATTTCCTTTGCATTTTGGATCGGATCAGAGATAAGACAGGATAAAGCAGCAGTTCTGGCCTTGTTACAGTCTAACACAAAACTTAGTTGGTTCAAGTTTAAGTTGACTAAAAGGACAGAGTAAGGATTAAGAATTGTCCTGATTGGACAGAAACAGTTCTCAAACATGGAGACTATAAGCAATGACAATGAAGAGAACTTGAATTTAAATGAGGAGGCAAGAGATCCCACCAGCCAGGCCTCGGACACACTGCTACCACAAGATGTGTTATGTGACTCC
Source organism: Rastrelliger brachysoma (assembly GCA_024605115.1). NCBI lineage: Eukaryota > Metazoa > Chordata > Actinopteri > Scombriformes > Scombridae > Rastrelliger > Rastrelliger brachysoma. Next base: position 624 of record JANJYP010265434.1, on the reverse strand, counting down.
TGCATGGATAGCCCCAGCAAGGCCCTGAAATCCTGCCTGACCTGTCTGGTTTCCTACTGCGAGGCTCATCTTAGACCTCATCTGGAGAACACCAAGTTTCAAAACCATAGGCTGGTGGACCCCCTTCACGACGTTGACAGTCGGGCTTGTGAGGTTCATCAACTTCCTCTTGAACGCTTCTGTTTGATGGATGGCTGCTGTGTGTGTCTGGACTGCGAAAGCCAGGAGCATGAAGGTCACACAACAGCTACTGTGGAGGAGGCACGCACTCAGATTGAGGTCTCAGCACAGCACACACAGTTTTTATTCAGCACAGAATATCTAATATTGTGAAATGAATTGCTTTTTTAGGTGTTCATAGAATTTATTAGTTGGATAGCCTTCTACTTGTTGTTTGTCTTTGAAATCATCATGCAGCATCTGTAGTATTTGTGTTTGTAGACCGAACTGCAGACAAGGCAAGTAGAGATCAGCCAGAGTGCCTCAGAAGCAGAGAAAGCAATTGGAAGACTGCAGAGCAACAATGACTTAATTAAGGTATGCTACATGGGAAAAATATCTCACAACCAATTTTCTCTGAACTGTTTCATAACACAGTAATTTGGTTTAAGTGTTTCCACCCTT
>JANJYP010265002.1:0-12700 GCA_024605115.1 Rastrelliger brachysoma | reverse complement strand
ACACACACACACACACACACACACACACACACATAGCTCCCAACTTTTTTTCATTTAGAGGCAGCACATACCGCTTATTCCTTGGGAAAAAAATGTTGCTATAGAGCCATGCTTATGAATATTATATTCCATTTCTGTCAAGTTTGTTCCACTCGATGCCACTAAATCTTACAAAGTGGCCCTTTAAATTGAAAAGTGTTCTTGATATATAAGTTGGCAAAACATTAAGAACACACCAGTGCTACCATTCACTATAGCCTCAGTAATAAACATAAAGTAGAATTATCAAAAACTGAAAACATACAAGCTTTGCAAAAGTAGACTGTTGATTTGCATTAGATTGCACAGTTGTTCCTAATTAAGTTCTCACAGTTTGGATAACAAAAACACAATTCAAACACTTGTGGAATAACATTTCACATTTTGCTGCCTCTATAAGATTTTTTTTTTAGTAGCACTCATTGTATATTTTTGCTAATGCATTAATTAAATAGTACAGCCACAGTAGCAAGATAAAAACATGTCTGCTAATGTTGGAGTTCTCTTTATTCAGTCCAAAGCCTGCAGTACATTTTAAATAAGTCTATTACATAATCTTATTATGTGTTCCTGAAAACTTGCACTATTATGTTTGTGCAATGTAACCTTCTTGTTTTCATGGTCAAAACTGCAAATATTTAGTAGTTTCATAATAAAACTACAATATAATGAAAACAACATCCAAGTTTTATTTCTTAGTGTAAGATATGCTAATATACAGCATGTAATTATGCTTTTACAAAGTTAAAACATCCCTAAGTATCAATGTACACATAATTCTAACAAACCTACTACCTTAGAAATGTTCACCTGATGTGCACTATATAATATGCTATACTATAACATGCTAACATCATCAAACAGTATATACTCAACAAATTCTATATTAAATTTGAATATTCTATTTTTTTTCAATATTTGAGGTAGCTGTTGTATTTCATTTAGTCTGTAATTGCGTTAGTTTTTTTATTTTTATTTTATTTTTTTACTTGCCTTATTGTTTTAGCATGTTCATTTTAGGTCAAGTGGCCACTGTAACACTGTAATTTCTCTTTGGGGTTAGTAAAATACTCTGTCCATCTATCATACCACTAATGTTTGTGATGAAAGTGCTAAAGCAATATGAGCTTAGTTGCTCCTGAATATGACATAGCTGGAATAAGTTGAAATGACAAAATTTCCCAAGTAAACATAGACAGCATGTTGCTTTTTTCCCTAGGTAATCAAAGTCAAAGAAGCAAGAGTTTAAGAAGACAATCAGAATATTTTTGCATGGAAACTCATTCATGACTTTTAGCAACAGTACATAAAACATCCAGGCACATAGTTCTGCCAACAGTGCCAATACCTTGCACTGTTGGGATCCATATCTCATTGTCTTCATTTGGCAAATGCAGCTCAGGTGCCATCAACACCTGAGCCAGCTACATTAAGTGTGGGACTTCAAAGGTCCATAGGTAATTACTTTACATTAGAAATTTAATGACTGTGTATTAGAGTATATATTATCTAAAACTACTGAAAAGTAATGTGGCAGCTGGAACAGTTTAAAAATCCTGAAGATGTAGATGAGCCTGCATACAAGCCTTGGAATTAGATTAGTACTCAAGAAGGCTACATGCATGTCAGGTATCCAACTGGAATAATAGGGAGATTATAGAGGATCACATTATTTTGCATTTTTAACAAATGCTTGTCCTTTTATAACACACTTTGTAGAAATTACACTTAAAGCTTGCAAATCAGATCTAATTTTCAGTGTATGTGTATGTATGTATATATATATAATTTTCTAACACATAAAATAAATACTAACACCCAACTACCAATTGAGAATTAAATACTCTTGGGTTATCCGAACTCTCTCTGGCCTGTGCATCATTTCAAAGTTTAATATTTAAGATGATGCCATAATATATTTGATAGCCTTTTAAAACAAATAAATAAATAAAGGTCATGGAATTTTATTATGATTTAAGACCGAGCAAAGCCTGGCTGTGATCTAATTAAAATGAGAGGGCCAGATGTTTGCTCCAGCTATTTACTAAACATATCTAAACATATCCCTGTGGCAATTAAAACCTCCTGTCAACATGAGAGACTTTGACTCCTCATGAAGTGAAATTCAGACATTAGTCCATGACATTTGGCTCATAAATATGGGTGGGAGTTCTGCGATGTGAAGGGTGAAGGCGTGCATGACATTACTGACAGTGTTAGCTAAGGGCAGCAGCTTTGGTAGTTAATCTGACAACAATCCCCTCCCCCCCAAAACAAAAACCAAAAAAAAACAAAAGAAAATGATGAAATGCTGCATGAAAGAAGGTCCCGACATCCTATTTATTGCTACATTCTTGTATAGTTTCTTATTGGTGGAAAAGTCAGTGCCGGTGCTAAGATAACTGACCGCTTTGTTCTTGGTACACATGTCGAGTCAGAAATGAGCCAAAAGCACAACCTCAGAATTAAGGTTTAAACATTACACCTCTGAGTTCCTGGCCTGTCAGATGTTGCTGCCACGGAGCTTAGCTTGACATGGATACCGTGATAAAGTGGGACTGTTAGGAGCCTCCTTGACACTTCCTATTCCCCTGTCTCCAGTGATGTTCTGGATGTTTTTGTTCTATTTTTCCAGGGTTTAGCTTAGATCTACTCCTTAACCACATCACCTGGCTCACAAGACATCCCCAGCTTATCTATGAGATGCAGATCTTGGACGTCCACACTAGGAGCCCTTCATCTCTCTGACGATAGTGAGTTCCAACTGATTATTATTTTTGACACGGCATATTTTACATTGTTTAATTCTCAACCAACCTCAAACAAACATATGGCTATCAGGAAAAGCTAATATATTTTGCTGAAGGGATAAAAGTGTTTCTTTTTGTCTGCATTATGAAATTTCTATAACTCTACTTTACAAATTAAATGGAGCACCCTTAGCTGGGAGCAGAAGCGTCACTCTTCCTTTCCATGTCTCGTGCCAAACAACTCCTCAACAGTGTGCGATAGCCCGCCATGATCTTGTTTTCCTGTCTTGTTTCCTGTGCTCCTACAGGGAGTTTGGGAAATCTCCCACCCGCTTTTATGACAACCCCCTCAGGCTAACTGATGCACTGTGTTAAGGGTATGTCATCTGTCAGGACTTAAGTTAAAAAAGGGTTTTTTTTTTCTATATATCTCTCAACTGGCCTCACTTTGTGTGCAAGTGTGTGGTCAGTCCAGCAGGGACCCTTTTACCCTTAGCCCTTATGCTCTGTATTCAGTATACACCACAGGTGGGCATTTAACATTCCATGTTAAAAAAAAAAAAAAGTTATTTTATAATCTTACTGTCCTGATGAGTTTAGACCAGGCCTCCTAAATAAATAATAATACAAGTTCAAATTGTTTGACCTAAGGATGTTGCAACTTATCCACCGTTACTGATATAGATCCGTGACTCCCATCTTTAGTTTTTGATCAGCTCTATAATATAAAGGGCGAAAAAAAGCGAAACAAAGGCAGAGAATAGAAGAGTATGCAAATAACCTTGCTGCTTTATTCACCCAAATCTTCTTCTTTGTGACTAGCATATATTATTTTAACAGGCCACTGGTTATACTACACACAGCAACACTGACAAATGAAATTTCCACTGCAGTCCTCTATTTATGTTAAAATGAAAAATAATGAAAAATATTTGTATTGAGCATTTGTGACAACCCTGTTTCAATCAATACTGAGCTGAGAAATTGCTGTGATTAAAAAAAAAAAAAAATCTTTTAATTACAGCAGTTACAACAGTGGATGTGATGCGTCATCTGGACTGAATAATTTACTATTATTAGTTTTCTAGAGTTTCTATGTGCATTCACATATGAATATGCATTGTGAACTATAGTACATGCATTATGTTTGATCTGTAACCCTCTATAAGCTTCACTGGGCCACATTAACAACTTGTCATCAACAGCCTTGCACACCTTTGCATGAGTCTTTAAAACAAAATTTGAATATATGCATTATTTCCTGTAGTGGTATTGAGATAAACAGGAAGTCGGGTGAGCAAATTGAATAGACCATCCTAGTAAGAATTTCTGTTAAATGTTTTTGTCCCGGATTCCTCCATATGGCCAATTTGAATACATGTAGCATCTATATACTGACTTAGTGTAAAATGAGCATATTTAACACCTGATGGATGCAACATTCACAGCACATCCCAGTGGTTTAGCTTTCTTAGGGCAGAGGAAGAACTAAACGTCTTACTTAATGAGTGTCATTTAAAGCGACTGAACCAACCAAACCATACACTCATGTGTCCTTGCTTAAAGCTATGAAGAATCTTTACATGTGTTGATCTTAAAAGAGTGACCTACTTCCAAAAACTCGCAGACAGGACTGTTTTCTGAAGTCAAGATGCTAAAACTGGATTCTGGCAGAGTCCACTGACAAACAAAAAGTCTTTGCAAGTCTTCCAACGTTTGCTTTAAAATAACTTTTAAGCGTGTCCTATCGAGTCTGCATTATCCGAGGCTACTAACATATCCAAGCACGTTGTCAGAGGAGTCAGTTTAGCTTTTGAGTATGGAGATTACCGTTTTCATACTGCATTTTTAGATTATAAAGGCAAGCAGGTAAAAATCACATGGACCAATATTAATAAATGGCTTGATAATGGGGAAAAAAAAAAAAAAGTTTTCAAACACATCTGTTAAGGAGGATTTGGGTTCAAGGTCGTGTCATAGATTAAATCATAGCTCAACAAAAGCATGAGGAACTTAGAACGACCAATAATATATTAGAACCTTCACATTCTGTATAATGCATTTTTCAAATTAATATACTATGAGAACAAATACATATAGTGAAGAACATTTTTTCGGCTGTGTACTCTACTAATGGTATATGGATTACTATGCCTGAACACAGATACCGATTTTTTTTGTCTTTGCTTAAACACAGTCAAAGCTAAACGTATCTGAATATGCTACAACCTCTGCTCTCACTACGCTGGGACTGAGCCAGCTCCAGTTTTCCCACCTGTCTCCCCTATTCCCTTGTTACTTCATTTTCATGCCCGAATAAAGAACAATAACATTTTAAATGGTGAGTACGCCAAACCCTAATAGGACCCAGAAATTGATACTACTCACGCCAAATTAGTCTTGTTTACCTATTATGTCAGACACACTGTGGCACCTGGTGTTACCCTCTACCGTATTTTAGTGTTACTGCCACACTGGTGGAGGCTGACGAAGCTTAAAATATAGCAGACCTGCACTCTCTGCAGCTAAGCATCTTTTAATTAAAGGTCCAGTTAGTGTATGTAATATTGCACTCTCATTTCTTCTCAACACTCCTTTTTTTTATTTTCTGTTTCCTCCAGCGAGGGGGGCTGGCCAGTGATGTCAGGCCGGGGTTGTTTCCGTGGTAATGAGCTGTCAAAGATATAAAGAAGTCTGTTCTTTTTTCTTTTTTTTCCTTGCATATCGTTTTTTTCCAAATAGGGACTGTAGACGAGAGAGCTAGTCTGGCAGCAGCATCTGTGGAGAGTATGCCCTGGGGATTTTAGTGTCACAGATGCAGTTTAAAAACCATGTGAATGAAGTGGCTTTCCCTAACTGGAGGCTGTGGGACTGGCATGATTAGGGCTTTAGATGTTGTCTGTTGAATGAGAACTGGGTTCTGAGGTGGTCAGAAGGACCGGTCTCAAGGACTGATTTAATTTGCCAGCTTTTAATGACAAAAATAAATTCTCCAATCAGGCTCAACTCTTTTGGGTTTGCTGATATGTTTCCCTCTGATTGTGCAAGTACTAATTGTCTCTTTCATCATGCATTTGAGCACACCACATAGCAGCATACTTCACCAGTAATATGCATAGTTATTAAGGATATACAGCTGAGTTCTTACTTTTGCTCTCTTGTGGGAAATTTAGAAATATACATTTAGGTTAAAAATAATTATTGTGGGAGCCCCTCTCACATGCATTTTTTTTTAAAAATCATTTTATTATACTATTCCTAACCTACACAACATAAAACAAAATAAAACTATAACCTAAAAGCTAACTGAAATCATATTTCAGATCTGGATAACATAGATTACCTACTTCATATTTGTTGAATGATTTTGGAACCAATGAAAAACTCTGATAGTATGAACCATTACCAACACCAAGTGCAGACTCTTTGATTTGCCTTAATTGGTGGCATGACCACCTACTATTATTCCAGTACACACAGGACTATTGGCCTGAAACTGAGATAAGATTCAACCTAAGAAGCTGTATTCCTTTGGCGCATCATCCCAATTATAATATGCATATGCATGGTACAACTGGTTCCAGATAACCAGGTTGAAATGAATGATGTTTTTCAGCTGAATAAACTCGATAAGGAGGTGAGTCATTCCAATAGAAATCTTCACTAGCATGAATCATAACTATAAGGTGTCTGTTCAGTGAACAGTAATGGAACAAATTTCACTTTAGCAACACTGTTTTTCATTTTTTTTTTAAATATACCAGTCTGGTATATGAATATGTCAACTGCTCAAAGAAACATTCATTTAAATTATTCTTTACCTTTCTCATTTTCATTTCCTGTTTCAACCCCTCAGTTTCAAATAGTTGCCAACTGTTTTGAAATAATATAAATATGGAGCTATAAATACGGGCTAGGCTGTTGACATTGATGTGTGATTGACAGATAATTATTAGGTAGTTATAAGATGAGAAATAGTTGAATTGTTTGACCACGGTATAGTGCAAAGCAATACAAGGAGTATCACAATAGAAACCCATCCATATTACATTTATATTCAGTACACATTTCAGCCACTACTCAATACAACACAAACTAGATTGGTGAACAAGATTTAATGTAAGATGCTGCAGCTCTATTGTTAGCCTTTTTTTGGAGCTCAGCAACAGGTTAGTTTTCCAAATTAGTCGAGAATTGGCAGTAATACATTGTTTGTTGCCTACACATACTTTTTACTGTTGTATTTGTTGCTTTAGGCAGATCGTATAATGTACAATTGCTTGTTGGCATCATTAAATTAACTAGTCCTTTGTGTGCCTCTAATACGAGCATACTCACACAGAGTGAAATACTGATCTTAATTTGCCTTTCATGGGGTTGTTGTGCTGAATGCATACTATACATAAAGCAGTCTTATTTCTTAGGCTTATTGATACTTGGTAAATGTTTTGCAAAAAACAAACTCTCCATATTGTCACTGCTGAGTTTTGACCTGTATTGAGCCATACATTTGAATAAAGAGACTAGTGGCTTACTCCAGAAATTGAAATAAAATCTGCCCAGTGCAATCTTGGAGAAGGTTACTTATTCATTTTGAAGGTACAACTCGCTCAACATGCCAAAAGTAAGGAAAGAGGCACCACAGTGTTTTAAGCCTGGGACATGCCTTGACAGTTATATTTACAAAATACCAGCAACATTACACCTGTCACTGTTTTTTAAATGTCTATATCTGTAGAATATATCAAAGACAAGGAAAATTTAAAGGAAGTGTCACCACTGTGGGTCTGCCTGCATGGTGCATGCTGGGGCAGGTAGTCTTTCTAGTGGGGAACTCGAGTGTAGAGAGTCAGTAACAGACGGAGCCTCTTTTGTCAACTCCTGCTTGCTTTCTGTGATATAAGTTGAAACTGGGACTCCTGTCTGTTGTTTTGCCTGCTTCCAGACGGAGATTTGGTATTGTTATTTTCCTTATATGTTGTCAGTTTTCCTTTTGACAGTTAGTTTACGGAGTGTGTTTGGCTCATTTGGGAACTTAGTGTCGTCTGGAGGGATTTTATTTTTTGGAGTGGTGACATCGGGGTCTTAACTGGTGGAATAATCAATATAATCAATAAGAAAAAAAAGTCCTGTGTGGGGAACGTATCTGACAAAGAATTAGACTCAAAACAGATTTCACCGTGACCTTCAGAAAGAAAGCTGCTTTCACTTCACATATGATTTATTTTTCCAAAAATGAGGAGCACATGCTTCTTAACCTTTTTTTGGTTTTGTTTTGTCTAAACTATATTAAATTCATAATGAAGTCATATGACAACTGCGTTAATGTTTATTAATAAGCACATAAATAACCAACAGTGTACACATCATGGTGATCACGACCAATCACAGCCCTTGCGGTCTTCCTCAACTTGACGTGTAGTTAGGAATTTTTGAGGTGCACATCAGCCTCGTCAGGGGTCTGCATCTACTGCGGGAGGGCTGCGGAGCCACGTACGCAGATGATCCCGAAGTTACAAATCTGACTCGACTTCCTTTACCCCCTTAATATAACGTGGCAGAGGCTGTTCACCTTGTAGACCTGCTGTGGATATGGGTACGGTCTGGCGTGAGACACTACCAGAACCGCAACGCTTTCCTGGGCACGGGCCCTCTCTTGGTGCGAACCCATACCAGGTCGCCCTGCCCTTCACAAAGAAAGGAGAACTGGGGCTCCCTCCAGCTTCTCCGGGAGAGTTTGCGTTATCGCACTGGACACCTCGCGGCGCCTATCTCCACCACACCAGATTCGGGGGTCTGAAAATGGCATCATCGACAGTAGAGCGCAAATCTCTGCTGTTGGCCATATTTCTACTGTTTCTACGGTTATACCGCGCAGCCCTACTTTAAAGCTTTTGAAAAAGTTTTAAAACTGAAACCGGACCCAGATGAAATCATGGTGTCCTACAATGGAATCTCATTATTTACACAAATAAACAACTGCTACAGTAAATGACAACAACCTTAGCAATGGAACTAAATTTACCTCTGTCTGAGCACCACATATTTCCAGCACAGCAGAGGTTTGACAGACAAAAGCATGAATGGCTTACCAGTATCTCCTATTGTGGCCAACCTAAACCAACTCTAAATGGAATAATTAATAAGCAGAGCACCAAACTCCTTCAGAAAAACAACACCAAACCACTGGTTTAAATGTGTAGATTACACATGAGTCAAAAATAAAACCCAATAAGTGCAGACCTTCACAGTAATGTTAACTTAGTGATATCAACATCATGTAAGGAGAACTTTGGCCTATTTGGATTGTGCAATGTACAACAAAGAGGTCTGGAGCTTTCACGTTGGGAATATACAGGATACATACATACATACACACAGACTAATACTTGTTGAACCTCCTCACCCAGTAGAGCAAAAGCTAGGTGTTATCAGAACCCTGTACCACTAAGCTTATAATGTAGAAGGACCAGGCCCAAGAAAAGGAGCACAAGCACCTGAAGGATACATGTAAAGCTTGTGGATACCTTAACTGGACCTTTGTGAACACAGCCACACGATCCAAGAAAAAAATCAAAATATTGTGGGTGGCGAAGAAATGAAGAATAAAAGCTCAACATCATCATTCTTTACGTGTCTGGAGTATCAGAGAATCTCAGGAGGATTTTTCAACAAATACTGCATCCCTTTATTTTTCAAACCCAGAGACACAATAAGACAGAGAAACTGGTCCACTTGAAATACTGCTCACAAAAACACAAGAAAATAGATCTGTTGTATAGAGTCCAATGCAGCGAGGAGTGCACAGATTGTATATTGGCAAACTAAGCAGTCATCAAACAAATGCATGGCACAACACAAGAGGGCCAACAGTTTGCCTTCATGTAGGATAAGAGAGGACGTTCTTTCAAGGACAACAATCTACATACTTTTGACAGGGAGGACGGGCAATCTAGGTCAAAGTAGAGGAAGCATCTCCCATTAGAGTAGGAGGCCTACAGTTCTACTTGTCACCCATCTACAATGCTGCTTCATCCCTTCTCTGGAGCTTTAACGACCACTGATATTTGGCCTCTTGTGACAACTCCAGCTGACCTCTAACCGTGGCTTCGGGTGACTCCAACATTTTCTAATGACTGTCGTTACAACAGCTAGAGGTACTAACGAGCCAAATGGTATCAGCGACCTCGATAATGACCCTAGAGAGTTTAAATACTTGGGCTGGGACTCCCCTTCCAGTCAGAACTAAAGAAACCCATTGGAAGAGAAGCCAAACATCTTCAAGTATCTGCAGCCAAGTCTAGTTGACTTTAATTCAACCTTTCTTAGATACTCATAACCTGGATGACTGAGAATAATCTTCTCAGGCGTCTACAGCACCATTCAACACTATACGCTAGAAAACACTCTATCAAATAAAACAAAACACAGGAATATGAAAATTTATTCAAAATGTGGAACCCTTGACACTGTGATGATCAGTACCGGCAGAAAATACAGAAAGTGCTACTGCTGCTCATCTCGTATTGTCAGACTGTAGTGGGAATCAAATTAATTTTCCACCTGGGATTGCCATATGACTGACCAGACAAGAATGATGTATTGCACTTGATATTCATTCTCCATCATCTTTGCCAATCTTTGCACTTTTTGCCTGGCTAATAGAGGTCTTTTAAGAATAAGGACATCCATTTCAAATTCAAGATTACCACTTGTTACATAATGACTATCTGGGTGAGTGCAGAGATGTTTTTCCTTTTAGGGAGAAGCCAATTTCAGCTATTTATAAAGCAGTGTGCGATGGGTATTTGCTGATGATGATCATTCATATTTTTTAACAAGGTACAACAATAATAAGAAGGATAATATTCCAAATGCCGCGTTTGACACTGTGACTTTCTCTTAAAAGTAATTAATGGCTCAGAAATTAATTCAAGCGTGCAAAATCAGTATTAGTGTCGGTTTATCACAATCTGACTGATAAACCAACGCTCCTTCTGCAATCAAGTACGGCTGTGTTATTTCTGCTCCACTTGACAATACAGAGAAATCCTTAAATCCATCATTCATAGCTGCTGTGGCCACCCTTCTGATGAAAGATAATTAGATTTTGTGTTATGAAATATGTTGTGAATTTTATTTCACAGTATGATTTTGTTTTAATTATGCTGGAAATTTGCAAGTCTGAGTCTGTTCAAGTGACAACAGTAGGATGAGTGGGATGATGGTGACAATGTACACAATCACACCATGAAATGTGGGCTTTAGATGGAGAAAAGAGAAAGACATCATAAGCGATTTTTATTTTTTTTCCATTAGAGCGGTTGCTGTCACTTTTGTGTTGCAGCCAGTCAAAACGATGGGCTAACCCTTTTGTATACTGCACCATAATTATGAGCATTAAGCCTTTTTACTGTAATTAATGGCACAAATTTGTCATATGTAAGAAAAAAAAAATGAAAAGGTCAACATTCATCTCTGTAGGCTCTGTCTTTAAACCTATTTTAGAAAATGCAGGCCTCTAAAGGATTGTATACAGAGGTGATGTCAGGACAAAATAAACAGATGGTCTCCTACTGGATATAGCCTCAGGAGAGGCAATGACAGACATATCTCCACCAGTGAGCGCACATAGTCTTACACTGTGCAAACACACAGAATGCATGGCCTGGTATAGTACTCCCATGGGGAGAATATGAAAAGCCATGCTTATACCAGTGTTAGGCCTGATTGACAAACACACTTCATTAACGCTCATTCCCTTGCTCAGCTCTTTAATGATGTTTGGTTCAATATTTGTAGGCAGCAGTGTAACCTGGAGGAAAACAAAAGGAGAGGATTAGTTTTAGGTCGGCAGTTGCCACTAGTGTAAATTATCGGAAATAAAATATTAAACATTTGTTGATTTCTTGTGTTTTTTAGAGAAATGAACCACCTTTCTCATATTAATTCCCATGATTTTAATGCTTGTTTAAAACAGTTAATTGCACTGCTCCATTCATCTTCACCAAAGTATATAAATAATCTAGTTTAACACTCGAAAAGCAGTACAGTGTATGCTATTTTTTTTTCTTTTTAATAGGGTGTTTCTTGGTTATTGAATTCTTGCAGTGGTCAATTTGACGTATTATATCTTGAGTATATTTGAGTTTAAGAAAACATGGTTTGTTTAAAATTCCCTAAGTCAGCCTGAGTGTGACTCTATTGGAATTGTAAAAGTCATCATTGTATAAATCCCGGATGTCACAACAATGAAGCAATGGGTATAACTCAGTCTATGTGCACTTAAGTAAACCTTTTAATTCTTCTTATATATAACCATTAAGCTGAAGGGTTACCAGTGAAAGGTATAATTTCAAATTCCTGGATCTCTCTTTATTTGTGTGGCAGCTGTAATTTGCCTCTGATAGGTGTGAATATAATGACATTATATACAGTATAAGTGCGAAGCAATGACACGGCTGTTCAGCTGGCATTCCATTAGAAGAGATAACAAAAAGACATTCAGCAGGTAGTAAATGATGCCTCTTTGTGCTCTACCTGGTCCTGATTGAGGAGGAAGTCTTCTCCAAGTTTTGTATAACAGAATGTCTCTTTTGTCGTCTTTTCATATTACTTAGTCATATCCCAATAGAGGTTTATATTCAATGAATAAATAGTTTCTGTTCTGGTCCACACTGGTTATGTTACAACAAGTCTTTGTGAGTAAAAAGCCAAGATGAATAATTTATCAATGAAATCCATGCTAAAGATGGACAGACTCAAAATGATGAAAAATACTGACATGAGAAATTTCACAGTGGCATTGAAAAATTAATGAAAGAATATAATTTATGACAAGACAATAATCAGTAGAGCATAATGTGAAACTATAGACGTTTTTCTGTTATCGCACAATATATGTATCATAT
>JANJYP010264873.1:0-17737 GCA_024605115.1 Rastrelliger brachysoma | reverse complement strand
TGCCTTCTGTCAAGCCAAAGGCTGTTGTGGCTTTGGCTCTGAGCTCAGAGGGGGATCATGTTCTGGACGTGGAAACCAGGCTGGAGGGGATTCTCTGCGTGCTGCAGTTGACAGAGCTCCACAGTGCTGGAACCATTTCATGAAAAACCAAACCAAAGGACGGCATGGAGCATGCCTGGAAAAACGAGAGGACGTCTCCTGCCAGCTTATGAAGTGAAGCTGAAATTTGGCAACACAGAGATGAAGAAGAGGAAAGTTTAGAGGCTTGTTTCTGCCCCAAATACTATATTTGAAGATGTCATGGGATATTATTGGGAGTAGATGGGTTCAGCCCAAGGATATTTCTATAATTCAGCCATTTTGGGCAGGTTTTACTGGAAACATTAAGCAAGTAGATTTCACCCCCTTTATGCTCTTACACTGCATTTTTGTTCTTATCCGAATCCTTTGCTTTTATTGTAAGGAGTAAAATCAATATTTCATTCATCACAATTTTAAACATGGTGTTTCATCCATCATGCAGTGTAGCCTCAGGGAAAGGGGTTTTGAGTTCTGTAAAGACCTGATTTAGGGGTAAATTGTAGGTCACATACTGTTTTCTGTACTTCTTTGTACTGTGGGAACATAAAGACAGTGATACAGTGGCATTTAATGTGGCCAATGAGGCTCTGGTAGTCTTGTTCATCTGCCACAATGTCTCTTGGCTTCTTGGAACATTCAGCAGCTGAAAAGCCAGTATCTCACAAAAAACAGTGCTAACAGGAGAGTGAATATTAGACTTAAATTCACAAGGTCCGTCTAAACACCCCAAATTAATGCTAATGTTGCTTACATACTGTAAATAAGTTAGCCACTTTATAGAGTGATAATGTGTCAATGTTGTATACGACTTGTTTCCACTGCTCCTGAGTGGCCAAAAAATCCCTGCTGGTTGTTCTTTGCAGGAACACTGTATCATATCACATCTATGGGGAATTTAGACTTTCCAATACACCTGACCTGCATGTCTTTAGACTGTGAGAAGAACCTGCACTGTGAAGCAATGAGGGCTGAATGTTCTGAATGAATGATATGTATTTATGTGGACATTTTGTTGCTGCTGCATGCATTGTTCCTGAGGTCTGTGCGTGTGGTCTGTTATGTGACAGTTATGTTTTCAACTGTTGGTACTAAACAGTACAAAATAAAACAATTAGTACAAACAATTAAGTCAGAAGAACATTTTTGTCAAAGTTATCACTCAATGGTTTAGAAAACTGGCTCTTTTCAAGGAGATTCCATAAAATTCTTGAAATAGTTTCTTTGCTCAGAATAGCTGCTTGGAGTGAGCTCTGTACAGAATAGCACATTTCTCAACCATGCACTTTAACTTGGCGCTGACTAATAGTTTTTTATAGTGTGTTAGCTCTTTTTACAGACATGAACCAGCCAAAAGCCATTTCCTTTCACCTTTTTAATGTGTCACATCACTCAGCAACATTTCCAGTAACTCCACTGTGATGATTTTAGTAACATTAGTGCAAGGAGCAAAAGGTAATTTGTCACTGGCCCTGGGGGGAGGTGGCTTTTCACTTCATGTTCTAATTTTGCTGATGATTTAGCTGTAGTCCAAACAGAGCATAGCTTCATAAGTCAGCTCAGATCTCACAGGGGGTCTGCTGTGGAACTCAGTAAATAATTTATTAGTCTTTGACCCCTAAAATAAGAAGCGTTTAGGAACACTGCTTGTTTCAGTTGAAATCTGGTTACACAGTGAAGTGGTCATGTTTGCTCACCCACTATTTTCTCAGATGAAGAACCTCCTTCTTGTTTTTATTTATAATGTCCACGCTTGGCTTAGAGGAATGTGTATGTTTTGTATCCTCCAATTCAAGCTTCCATATGCACGCTGCACCCAAGGGACTTTGACAAGAAGCAAAGGAATTTAAATTTGGTTTTAAATGTTCAGTAGTTGTTACCACATGGGGGATTTGTTTGTTTGAGCTTCAGTGCACTTGTAAAATACTTTCCCTTCTCATCAATCATCTCATTTCTACTTGGAGTACATCTTTATGCTAAAGCCCGTCTTAAATTCCTCTTGGAGGCTCATCTGGGCTTTTTTCTTATGACCAATTTTTTCTCATAATGATAGGATTTAGTCAAATTGCACTAATTTCTCTCCTGTCTCTCTCCCCTTCTTCCTGCTTCTGTCTTTCTCTTTTTTCCCCTCCTTCCCTGCAGATATTGATGAATGCCAGGTCCATAATGGAGGCTGCCAACACAGATGTGTTAACACCAGGGGCTCCTACTACTGTGAATGCCATCCAGGCTCCCGCTTGCATGTGGACGGCCGCACCTGCCTCTGTAAGTAACTTTGTGGCAGTGCTTACATACAAGTGGGAAAAATAGATATTAGTGTCTAGACTGAAAAAGTACTGCTACTAGTAGTCAATTTGAGGTACAAATACACTATACATCAGTAAAATCACAGTTCGAAAATATGTCAAAACATGAAAGTGATAAAATCACATTAGTGTATATACTGTAAATGATTAAAACATGTGGACAGGGATGATTAAAGGTCTCATCCTTCATTGAATCTAATTAAAAACAAAACAGTAGTATCAAGGTCTCTCATTAATGTGGCCTCATTGTTCAAATGTCACATTAACAATGAAACACTGTTCTTGACAAACTGGGCTGTTTTAAAGTCTCTAGTGTGAGTCTTACTTTTGATCATAATTTCACTGAAATTTACCCACATGTTTTTTTTTTGTTTGACATGAGCACTAAATCATCTAAACCACAGTTTTTAATTCATGGTTTTGGAGAAGATGACCCCTTCTATTTCGAAAACAAAAACCCTGTTATAAGACGACTGAAATTAAATCAGTAAAGCCACATTACATCTAGTTGATGCATTTTCGTCTCACTTCATTGGATATCTTGTTGAAAGTGGTTTATGAGGTAGTTTTTATGTGAGTCATTTGCTATAGTGATCAATGCTGCAGAGCATTTGTACAATAAGTACTGCAGTACTATATATCAACACCTCGATTGATCTTTTATGATCTATTATGATGATATTAAGTTTTCTTTAGATCTTTGTCTTTGGGTAATATGTTTGAATTAATCCCAAGATGGTGGTTCCCTCTACTGTTTCTCTTCATAAAAGTAAATATAAACTTACATGTAAAAACTGTATAGAAATCTGTGAATGGATCACACAGCTGCTATAAATGATACCAGATTGCATCTATAAGCTCTTAAAATCAGTATCTTTGTGCAGGCTTTGACTTTAACATTCAAGAAACAGAATTAAACCTTCATTCTCAATTTTTTAGCCGACATAGATGAGAAATCCTTAGTGCTCAGAATAATAAAAAACCTTACTGAGCAGGAAAATGACTTTGTGGTGAGAGTGTTTTATCAATGGCTCTTTCCAAGATCAAGAATGAACTTTTAATCCAAGAAACACACTTTTGATTGAGTTGAAACTTGTAATGAAGGAAGGTGCTTGCTCTGAATTTTGGCAAAGATTAATTAAAAAAATAATATATTATCTGAAATTTGTCCATTGTATGAGTAATTGCAATAAAACACAACTATTTTGGGAGAAGTTTGAAAACTGCGATCTGTGTTATAAATACAGCCTTTTTCCTACATTAAATGCAGCTTGAGTGTTATGCTTACATAAGTTTTATTGCTTAAATATCTATGTTCATTTTGTCATTCCTGACTTTTGCAGTACCTGTATGTTGTTTCTGAGATGCCAGACACATTAGCATTTGGTTTTTAGAAATAGCTGATAGATAAAAAAGAGTATAAACCTGGCACTGGTGTCTGTAGTCAGGAATGTATACAGAGTGTCCTGTCTGACTTTTAGAGTGGAAATCATCATGTGTTTCTTGGCTTCATAAAGCAAGGTCGTTTCATTGTCTTTTAGAGCGGATACTGTAGCTGGGACCCAACTGTCCCTGAGAGACTCTTGTGTGACAGCTGCTGCATGAAGAAATGACTGATTGCACTAATAATTGTGGTGCACATGTGGACTCACTCTCAGGTGAAGCTTATGTGTGTGAGGCTGCAGTCAACTTTAAACTGCGTAGATACCCTGCAGAAAAAAACACCCAAAATTAGTCCATGCTCACAAATGAATAGGGCACATATAAGTGTATATGAAAGGACATGTGGCTGTGACATGATGAATGAACATGATGACATGAGATTGAACTGAATAAAGGAGAACACATACCAATCAGCACTGACTCATGGAAAGAAGAAAGATAGCAGATGTCCTCAAATCAATTCAATATCAGCTCTTGATCTACCAGCAGAGGTCACATGTATCCCACACACTTAGCGTGTGCCTGCATAATATTTGAGCTGGAAAGCATTTTGTGGTTTGACATGTACTTGTGATGGATGGATTTTGACTTCAGCCTAGAATAAAAAACATCATCTTCAAGAACACCGGGCTATCCTGCGTCTACCTGTTGTTTTCACTGAAAAGATTGACTCCAGGCTGTCGACCGAGGTTTCATATGTTGATCTAAGGAGGGGAACACAGTCAGGGAAGATGATTGAACTGGCTCTGCCATCAACTTCATCAGCGTATGGGTGCTGTCCACCACAGAGGTCCTGCCATTCAAATCCCTTTGTGATTTTTGGCTTAGTGCATTGCAAAACTCTGAGATATTCTCTGAATATCTTTTCGCTGAGAGAGATTCTTGTGGATGTGATGTTGTAGTCAAATCAAAGTTCAGAAAGACTAATATGAAACAGCAGTTTGGATTGATGGAAACTGATTTATTGCTACAAAGAAGCATGGTTTTCTCATTCTCTGTGACCGTATCTCTTCCTGTCCTAGTGTGTCTGTCCTTTTCGTCATGTCATTCAGTTTTTTTCTTATTTTCTTCGTTTTAGCTGTCCATTCCTGTGCCAACAGCAATGGGGGATGTGAACACTACTGTGTGCAGCAGTCTGCTGCTCATTTCCGCTGCCGCTGCAAGCCAAGTTATGAACTGGCAGAGGATGGCAAGCATTGCAAATGTAAGTGCCCAAGTTTCCAATTTCTGTAATAAAACACTTAATGCACATCAACACATGACACAAGGCAGAAAGGAGGTACATTCAATGTAGTGTATGTAAAGAAAGAGTGCTAATAAAAGTGAAAATATTTGGAAGGTTATGAAGGTGTGATTCTGAAGATTTGATTGTAAAATCACATTAACTGCATTTGCTGCCAATTGTAATTATCTGACAGGATGTCTGTGCTGGAAAAGGATTAACTGTTATTCTCGACATGAAATTGGAACGAATAAAAGCCGTTTTCTTAATAATGTTTTTCTTCAAATTAGTGTTTTGATGTCCTTCATTCTTTTAATCTCCCTGGTCTCTGAGGCCATGCAATTCAGTTCTCTGGGAGTGTGAAATTATACGTATGTAGTATGTATTTTAAATTGCCGTCATTTAGATGTGTTTACTCTGTAATTGTTGGCTGTGAGTAGCTTCCCCTAATTTTTGCAGAGCTGGAGGTTCTCATCCCAGATGGTGGACAGGCTTACACAAGTTAAACACAGAACTATGCACAAAGAACAATAAAAAGATGAGTTAGAGGTAGAGATTGGCGATGGGATTTAAAGTTTTTTACATGCTCTGCATATAATGGAGAACAATTAGGTATAATGACATACGTAGTTATAGTATGTTTATGAGTGTGTGCTTTTTGTTTTACAGTGCAGAACCCCTGTGCAGATCAGAATGGAGGCTGCATGCACGAGTGTCATGCTGATGGCGGCAAGGCGCACTGTGACTGTAGAGCTGGTTACACCCTGGCTGAAGACGGAAAAACCTGCAAAGGTAAAGTCAATAATGGAGTTAGAGTGTTATCAGTGTAGAGAAAAAGGCAGCACAGTGTCTGCTTTAGTAGCTGCTGGAGAGCTTTTCATCGTATCACACCATCTTCCTCAGCAGATGTTACCACTGAATTGTAGATTTTTAAATATGTCTGAGCACTTAAGGTAAGTCTCGTCAAGATTTTTGGCCTTGACAGGACTGGGAAAATGAAAATTTGAACATTGACATTTCCACGACAACTGGGAAAACTCTTTCTCTGATACTCTGTCTGTGATAGAATTTAAAGCTCCAGGAAGGCTACTAAATGGTCATTGTGGTAAGATCGTTTTCCAAGAGAAATGTGGTCAGAGATACAAATACAGTGCACAAAAACCTCAAAATGATCAAAAGAAATACAGTTTCTAAATGAAAATGAAATGAAATAAATAAAAGTTGTTTCAAGTGCAGAAAAGGATTTGATTTGTGAACAGCATATGAGGCACAGGGTTGGATGTAAATGGAACTGTGCAAACCAGATGCATCTGTTATATTCAGTGCTTTTTGTCATTTTTTGTCACAGATATTGATGAGTGTGAGATAGAAGAAGGCAACTGTGCTCATGGCTGCCACAACACTCTGGGCTCTTTTGTGTGTGTTTGTAACACAGCGTATGAGCTCGGGTCTGATGGAAAACAGTGCTACAGTGAGTTTAAACCCTCTCAATATTATCACATTGCATTGAGATTTTATGTTTATTTAAAGATATTTTAGCCCTCTCATTAACACACGGTCTCACTTTGAAAGGAATTGAGATGGAGATTGTGAACAGCTGTGAGAACAACAACGGTGGCTGTTCGCACCATTGCCAACATTCAACTAGTGGCCCAGTTTGCTCCTGTAACCATGGTTACAGACTAGATGACGACGTTAAAACTTGTGTTGGTAAGAGATTTTACTGCATTCACACTGACCTATAAACATGCTTATGACAAGATATAAGGGAAAATGATGCATTACATCAGCACTCATAAAACTTCACAGAAACATCTTAACTGAAAGTGAATTATTATTGTTACTGCGTGTGTTTATGAATGTTTTAGCAGTAGGTTCCCATAGCTCATTAATTTTTTTTGGATTCAATTCTCCGTTGGTAAAATATGCAAAAAAGAGACTAAAAAAATGATCAAATATTTTGTCCTCTTTCTCTTTTTTATTAGTTAATGTTTTTAAATGTATGTATAAAGTATTCTGAAAGCAAATATTTAATCTATTTGTCAAAGGTAAATAATGTTTAAAAGTGGCTCTTATTACTTTTATCACATAACTTGTTAAATAATAATGGTTTCAGATTCAGTAAGATGCATTTAAACCCAAACCAATCTATGAGAGGAGGTCACACAGAAAGTAATGAGCCTTATAACTCAATGTAACTCCCCTTATTATAAACCTTAATCATAGATACATACAATATAAATAATTGCCAAAGATTTTTTTTCTAATGCTGCTGTTATTACTGGAGAAGGTAGCGTGGGATGTGTAGATATTCACCCAACACATCCTGCTCCTGTACTATAAAACAATAAAAAAAAACCTGGATCCTATTATATTTTTTCTATGATGTCAAAATGCTCTAGTGGTAGTGCTGAGTATAATATTCTCATCAGGAGTGAATATTTACTGATACATATACAATATTTACTCATAGTTTGTAAAAAAAAATCACAAATTTGAGTCTAGTAACTACAATTCTTTATGAGTTTGACCTTGATTGGCTGTTAAACCTGTATGATTTACATTATGTCATAAAAAAGTTTCTCTCAGTGAACAGGAAAGCAGTTGGATCATATTTTTTGTCATCTTGCTTGTTTTGTTTGGCAGACATCGATGAATGTGGAGAACAGAGCTCCTGCTGTGAGCAGGACTGCACTAACTATCCTGGGGGTTATGAATGCTACTGCTCAGCGGGGTACAGACTCAACTCAGATGGATGTAGCTGCGATGGTATGCTTAACCCGCAGACAAAAAGTGGATGCTACATTTTTATGGGGCTGATATTTATTTTTGTTGAGTCTGTTCCAATTTGACTTCGAACATGTCAACACAAATATGAACACTGTTGTCTTTGTCTTAGTGTAAAGTGAG
Source organism: Rastrelliger brachysoma (assembly GCA_024605115.1). NCBI lineage: Eukaryota > Metazoa > Chordata > Actinopteri > Scombriformes > Scombridae > Rastrelliger > Rastrelliger brachysoma. Next base: position 9,778 of record JANJYP010264873.1, on the reverse strand, counting down.
AGCAGCTTGGTTAAAAAAAAGCAAAAAAACTTTTGGCTTTTCTCCTTAAAGTTTGCGTGATGTAGGAAAAGTGTTTGAGTCTGTTTTGTGTCTGTTGTTTAGATGTAGATGAGTGTCTGGCAGCTAATGGCGGTTGTGATCACACATGCCAGAACAACGCGGGCTCCTTTCAGTGTTTCTGCCGTCGGGGTTTCCGTCTGGATGAGGACCGGCTCTCCTGCATCCGTGAGTATTAGCAATCAGGTTAAAGAGTGTTAAAGAACGAGAAACATGCCAATGGAAAACCTGGCAAACAGTTGCCATCGTACTGCAGTAAACATCCTGTCTTACAGTCATTTAGTGTTGGTTTTGGGGAAATTTATGGAAAGCAAGGACTGTCTAAACTCAGAGTGAATTTTACAGTAACGGCTAAGGTGGTACTACTTTTACCAACTATTGATGTCATTCTCAACCAGCCCGAAGTTTGATGTCACAACTGGACAAAAGAAAAAGGAGGATACACATAATATTATTACCAGCCAATCACAGTAGCAATAGCTTTTGAATAATAACACAAACAAATCAGTTTGATCAGTGATGTGTCATGTGTTTTAATTGTTCAATTCGGGGGTGGCTGTGGCTCAGGAGATACAGTAGAGTGGGTTGTCCACCAATCAGATGGATGGTGGTTCATTTCCTGGCTTTTCTACAGTCTAGTTCACATATTGAAGTATCAATGGGCAAGACACTGGACCCTAAATTGTGAGTGTGTTTATATCAGTGCACATTAGATTAGATGCTGATGGCACCTTGCATGGCAGCCTCTGCTATCAGAGTATCATGTATGTGAATGGGTGAATGTTAACAGGTACTTTGAGTGGTTGGAAGACAGAAAGGTGGTTCAAAAATGTAGCCCATTTATCATTTGGGTCATTCCACCAGATTGGTGGTTTGTGTGTGTGTGTGAGTGAGTGTGTTTCTGTGTGTATGGGGAAGGCAGACAGAGATGGGGCATTGAGAGGGCAATGGGTGTGTATTGCTACTTCCCTACAGCATGCTATGGGTGGGTGATTCTGGCTCCTGAAAAGTTCGGGTTTTCTGAAACTTTTTGTAGAAAAAGTAAAAATAAATAAATAAACAGGTTTCTAAAGGATTTTAATCATTATATTGGTTGATAATAAAATTTTAAAGTTAATTTTAATACATATTTATATATGTAACATCCTTGGGATGGAAATGGTACCCATTCAGTGGAATGATTCATTTGGCTATCAGGAAGAAACTGAGGAACATTTTATTTAATTTGAATACTTTTGCTGACAAAGTATCACTGATGTGATCAATCAATTTTTGTTGTATTATTTGTATTCATCATAAATACAAGTACATACTTCCATGTTTAAAATGTTACTTTTCATAATTGACAGATTATAAAAAAAAGCTTTCAGTGTGGTGAGATTACCTCAGTTGTTAAAAATTTTCATGATAGTCAAATAGTAGTCAAGTCCTAAACTCTTAACTTTGTTTTTTTCAGCATACTGTCATGGTTTTGTACTTCAGTTTTCTTCGTGTTTTTCTCCCGGGTTGTACCAAGTGTTACTCCCTTCTTCACCTACTGTCACACTTGTTCTAAGATCATCTCAGAGTAGATGTAAAGTACACTTGTAATTTATTCTTATGTGCATTAAAATGGCACTATTGTGTTCCATTGAAATGAAAAGCCTGCTGTAGCTACTCTCTACTAGACATGTACAAAGCATACATTCATGCTATTGAGTGCAGTTACCTTATTGATGACAGTGCATGCAATTGTTTTGAAGATCAAGAGACACAAATATGCACATCAGAAGATGTAGTTGTATTTTCAGTGTGTGTAATTTACTTTTTCTCTCTCCTTGAAGCACTGGAAGAAGCAGTTGAGGCCCTCTCCAGCGGAAGTGCCTTTGAGTTGCCTCTTATTCGTCCCCAGCTCACCTTACTGCAGGACTACAGCCAACCCCTGGAGCGCTATGACGACTATGAGGACGATGAGGGGGAGCTGAGGGCCGAGAGTAACCTGGCAGAGAAATTCGGTGAGTTTGCCTCAAACCATTAACTACTCATTGTCATTAACAGGAGCCTGTATCTAATTACCTGAGTGTGACTCTAGGGAGGTGAAGCTGTCTGACAGCCTCATTTACTGCAGGCAGGAACAGACCACACGGTGAGGGTTAATTGCTGTGCTTCATGCTCCCAGACTGTTTGTACATACTGTAACACCGCAACTTCTTTGGCAGGAATGTTGAGGGTTATATATCCTGGCAGCTGGTTGGGGTCTGTCACAGGAAGTGCAACGGTCTGTTTTGTGTCGCCTGAACAGCAGTAGTTGAACATTAAATGTTGCTACACTGAATACCAGTGTCAGCACATTCATAACTATTTGACATCTGATGACAATATACTGAGCAGCAGCAGTACTTAAATCTTGTTTTTTTTCGGTCGAATATCATTATTATACCTGAACAAAGATGACATTGAAGGATTATTCTGTTGTTTCCAGTATGTTTGGACGACACATTTGGCAATGACTGCAGTTTGACGTGTGACGACTGTTCTAATGGAGGAAATTGTAATCCATGGAAAAATGGCTGTGATTGTCCTGATGGATGGACTGGCATTGTTTGCAACCAGAGTGAGGACAGGCTCAAAACACACAAACACTCCTGACACACACATATATCCAATCATGGTCACTTTTGCGGACATTATATTGACTTACTATCATTTCCTGGAGACTTACCCTCACCCTACCATCACCACTACTTGTATAACCCTTAATGTAACCTCAACCACTGACCCAAGAATAAGCTTCTTCCCAGTTGGGGGTATGGCTTTTGTCCTTATTTGGATAAGCTGTCCCCAATCAATTGGTGCTGAGTATGAAATTCATCCCCAAAAGTGGCCTATGACAGACCACATGCACACACACACAGACACTCACTATCAGATTGTTGCCAGCCTTGAGAGTTTAGCAGTGATTGACTCTGTTATTTTTCAATTTCACAGCTTGTCCCGAGGGATATTTTGGTCAAAATTGTTCCTTCCCCTGTAAGTGTAAAAACGGTGCCAGCTGTGATCCTGTCTCTGGGAGCTGTCGCTGCCCGCCTGGAGTCAGTGGAGACTTGTGCCAGGATGGTTAGTTGTCTCCCTTTGTCCCAGATGAAACACTCTTTGTTCCTTAATTTTTTCCTAACTGCAATGTGAGCTCACTCTCAATTGTTTTCAGGCTGTCCAAAGGGATTCTATGGGAAGCAATGCAATAAGAAGTGTAACTGTGCAAATAATGGTCGCTGCCACCGGACCTACGGTGCATGTCTGTGTGATCCTGGCCTCTATGGGCGCTTCTGCCACCTACGTAAGTCCCACAGTTTGCACATCACACATTTTTCATCTCTCACCCATTAATTCCAAACATGTCAAAACACCAAGATTATTATGCTGCAAGAATCCCCAGGCAGTAAAATGAACCTCTAAACACTGTCATCATGGTTACAATCTAAGCGTGATATAATTATCTTATACATCTACCTGTACATCATTCTTTATGGCACTGTGGGTGTGAAATTTAGTCTTTAGTTTGCTTCAGCTCATTTCTTTCAGATTTTCTTATTCAGCTTGTCCTAGGTGGACCTTTGGACCTGGCTGTTCTGAGGAGTGTCAGTGCTTCCAACAGAACACTCTGGAGTGTCACCGTCGTCATGGCACCTGCGTCTGTAAACCAGGTTACCAGGGCAACACTTGCAAGGAAGGTGAGCAATTACCTTTCATTTATTGTATGNACCCGGGTACTTTTGGAGCCAACTGTGAGAAGAAGTGCACCTGCCCACCAGGAGTGTCATGTGATCATGTGACTGGGGAGTGCCAGCGAAAGTGCCCACCTGGTCGCCATGGGGAGAACTGTGATCAAGGTACATGGATGGCTGGGCAACATACATTTACTTACTTTTGGAAATATCTTCATTTTTTGTGTATGTGTTGAAACAAATTCCCCCATGTGTCCTGTGTCAGACTGTCCAGAAGGAAGGTTTGGAACAGGCTGCGTCCACCCTTGTAACTGCACCAGTGCCCCGTGTGACAAAGTGACAGGACAATGCAAGTGTCCGCCAGGGACATCAGGAAAGCACTGCGAAAACTGTGAGTGCAAACAGATTTTTCTACAGCTTAGCACGAACTTTTTGCATGATAAAAATGTCATTAATTATCAATCTTTTACAGTGTGTCCAGAGGGTTTCTGGGGTCCCGGCTGCTCTGAAACTTGCCCTGCTTGTGAGAATGGTGGCATTTGTGATAAGCATAATGGTTCATGCAACTGTCCTCCAGGGTTCATGGGCAGAATCTGCCAGAGCTGTGAGTATCAGCAATGATTTCAGCATCATGTATTAAAAGTGAACTAGCTGAAGTGGATCATTGAAATTGTACATGAAGGCCTTTTGGACAAGAAATAAAGGAGCATGCTGGAAGACAGAATTTTCTCTCCAAGATCATTTGCAAAGATACTTCCGCAATTTGGAAAATCACCTTGGATATATTTTCAGTGGGAAGAAAAAGTGACCACCGACTCTTGGAAAAAGGCTAACATGATGGCTGAATTTCCAAAACTGTCATGGGAACTTGCTATGCTTTCATGCAGTCTGGTGGAGTTGGTTATGGTAGATTAGTCTTGATGTTTTAAACATTTTTTCCCCCTATGCAGCATGCCCAAGTGGACGGTTTGGTCAGGGGTGCCAAATGAAGTGTGTGTGTGAAAACAGCGCACGCTGCGACCCAGTGAGTGGGCGGTGTACCTGCCCTCCTGGTTGGACTGGACACAACTGCAGGAAGGGTAACACCACTGGAAAACCTTTATCACTGTTTGTCACTTTGTTCTCACTTTATCTTTGATGTGTCTAAACGTGATATTTGTGCTACAGCTTGTGATGCAGGCCACTGGGGAGCGGACTGTGCGGAAAGCTGTGACTGCAGAAATGGAGATGGCAGCTGTGATGCTCTGACAGGCCAGTGCAACTGTGAGGCGGGTTATACCGGAACACATTGCCATCAGAGTATGTTATTTGTTTGTGCTAATTCAGTGTAAATTAACTTTTGATTGAAATGTCTTATGTGTAGAACTTTGATACAAATCAAGTTTTTGTTTGTTAAAAAATGACTGCAAAGTTACCGCTTAACAGAAAGGATTTTAATCATATGCACTCACCATTAACAATGTTTTTATTTTAGTTGAAAGTCTGAGAAAAGACATGTTACTAAAGGGATAAAAGTGATAAACAGTGTGCAGGATTTGTGACACTTTCAAAGTTTGTAGAAAAATTTAACAGTCCCATTGAAAACTGGTGCAGCTTATGTGTTAATTCATTAGCAGTGTGTTAGTGTCATTCTGCACAGTGTCAGTCTCTAGTCTACCACCACTTACTCCAGTTTTGTCTCTGTAAGTTATTTGGTGTCTTTTAGAATTTACTTTGATTGTTCAATACTATTTTACAGTTGTGTTGTTGTGACATTTTATAACCAACATTTAAAAAATATGATACTGAGCATTGAGCGACTTTAAATCACCGGCCTGTTAGAGTAAGCTTTCTGTGTTTGTGATATTCCTTCAGAGTGCCCAGTAGGTATGTTTGGTCTTGGTTGTCGCCATCGGTGTCAGTGTGACAACAAGGCCCTGTGTGACCATGTGAGTGGAGCCTGTACCTGCCAGGTGGGATGGACTGGAACCTTCTGTGAAAAACGTAAGAGAAGATCTGTAAGAACAAAGCAAAGTTCAACAACTTAATATATATATATGCTAATTACTGGTTGCCTTTCATGTATGTATTACAGCATGTCCTCAGGGTTTCTATGGGCTTGACTGTCAGAAGAAGTGTTTGTGTCTTAACGGCGGGAGCTGTAACCATGTCAGTGGGGTTTGTTCCTGTCCTTCTGGCTGGATGGGTCCTCTCTGCAACATGAGTGAGTGACAGGTGCACCACAGAAGCTATGAAGTTAAATGAATGACAGCTGCTGACATTACTCCATTGTTATGAAAGAAAGATGTACAGACAGTCAGATAGACTGTCTGTGTTGGGACAACAACAATGAAGCATGGAGAACATCCTCATAATGCTGACTCACAGTGGAACAAAACCACGCTTGGTTTCATACTTATTTGGGAAAACCCTGCCCGGTCACGCATGAGAAAGTACCGACTTGACGTTCCCCATGCTGTGGCCTGTAGAGTATCACTTACCAAACACTGGAATTTCCACGTTTGATCAGGAGAGTTCATCAGGAGGTAATGATATTGTTTGTCCTTCCCCTGGCAGCCTGCCCAACTCATTTCTATGGAGAAGGATGTAACCAAACCTGTAGCTGCCGTAACGGTGGCATCTGCCACCCGGCCAGCGGGCAGTGTGTGTGCACGCCAGGCTGGACTGGGCCCAACTGCACAGCAGGTGAGTGTGCACAACACAGAGCAAAGTGATGGTCTATACAACAGGTAAATGAAAGGTTGCAAGAGGGCTTTTTGTGTGTTTTTCTCTCCAAGAATGCCCTGCTGGATTTTATGGAGCAGACTGTCGGCAGCGCTGCTTGTGTCAGAACGGAGCCACCTGTAACAAGACCAATGGAAAATGCACATGCTCCAGTGGATGGATGGGCACAGCCTGTGAACTGGGTAAGAGTCTTTGTATGTTGCCACAAATCCACTTTCATTACCATCACTTAAATTCATATCTCGGTTTATTACAATTGATAGTTTTTTGACTTCATTAATAATAACATTGTTTTCCAACCTAATCATTCTGGGAACCTGGCAACAGCGCTATGGCAAAATCCAACAAAGAAAGAGACACAAGACCCAAATTTACTCATATCTCACTCCAGTAAATGTCTACATACTGACAATAGATGCAACAACTTACAACCTTTAACCAGATATTCAGGCAACCAATCTGCCAACAAGATTAAGAGTGAGCCAATATTAGGCGGTAATTACCTTTAATTTATATATATATATATATAAGATAATTATTGCTTCATTTATTATCAAAGTAAATCCCTACAAATTTGTATCCAATAATGCTGAATGCAGCTTCTTGTTTAAAACTATAAAACCACCAGGACTTGTGATATTGCAAAGCCATGATGATTATTTGGTTAGTCTGGATAGAAATGTAGAACAATAACATCACCTGAACCCTGAAGTAAACATTAAAACAGTGGCCTGCGGTTGTTTTACTGTGCTCAGGAAATACATCAGTCTGACTTTAATTTGCTGCCTTAGCTCATTTGTTTTTGCCTGAAGTCTGGTTATTTGCTGGCAGAGTGTATTTCTCCACCACAGAAGAGACTACTCAGTAAAAGTCTCCGTCGACCTGGTGATGACATTCCAGCTCGTTCTCCCTCTGAGCTCCACATCACACACTATCCTCCCTGTGTGCCTGTTACAACCTTTCCCTGACGAACTGTGCCAGGCCTTGGCCTCCCTCTTCATACTCAGGAAACCTCTAATCCTGTCACTGGAGTGTCTTTACGCTTTAAACTCTGTGGCTACTACCATTGATTGCCAACTCCATACTCTGTCCAACGATAAATTATTGGAAAAAATGTTTCGCAGCCCTCAGCATAAATGTGACAGCACAGGTTGCTCAGACCCATTTGTTCTCTCATCATGAAGTCTCTGTTTTCTTTCTCCTGTCTTGTCCTGTGTGTGCGTTTCTCCTTGTGCATGCTGCTGTGTGTTTACTCAGAGTGTGTGGCGGGCCGATTTGGGGCGGATTGCCAGCAGCGGTGTGAATGTGAGAATGGTGGCCAGTGTGACAGACAGACTGGAAGGTGCAGCTGCAGCATTGGCTGGATAGGAGAGCACTGTGAGAAAGGTGAGACAGTGATTCTCTGCTGAAGCAGAGCTAATGAACCTCCAGAAACTTTGACTTCATGGGAAATGATGCACTGTGGAAACTGTGAAATTTTTGTTAATTATAACCTCTAATTTACACCTTCCTCTGCTCAGCCTGTGAGCCGGGTCTGTTTGGCACCAGCTGCGAGGAACAATGTCAGTGTGTGCATGGAGCATCCTGCCACCATGTTACTGGAGAGTGCCTGTGTCTGCCAGGGTGGAGAGGAAAGCTCTGTGACAAAGGTGCATGCCTGCAGTCAGACTGTTGAGCTCCAAACCCTGGTGGATGGAGTTTGTCCATTTAGTTTAAAGGATGTGTTCACCATTTTTTTTACATCCATCTTAAAACAATAGTTAAGTGCCTAGTGGCTCTAGTGATTGCAAAAATTAATCTCAAATCTCAAAGTAAAGCCAACAAAATCTGCAGGGTTTTGCAGTTTTGAACCATTCCTGCAATATCCAAATGTCCAAATCTAGAGCAGTAGTAAAGACATTGAGCTTAAAAGTAGGCATAGAAGGTCATTACCAATCTGGAAGTCCCAAAGACTCTTACAAATAATCTACAAGAGAGCTTGAGCACATCACAGCTAGCACACATAACGGCTCTCCACTGAGAAGACTGTGTGCAGAACGTGCCCTGAGATGACATTATATCAGTGGTCGCCAAAACTGTTCAGGTGTCACTGTATATATCAGAAACATTGGTACAGAACATCTGCATGTGTGTCACAGCTGGTTGCAGCATCACACAGCAGCTGAAATGTAAAGTGCGTCGGCAAGCTGAGAAAGAGGCTGTGCACATTTATGCAGTAGCACAGCAACAGTAACTTCATTATACTAGATTGGTCAAGATCTGACAGTAATTAATGTTCTGTGTTCTTCTACACATCTGCACATGTCACTTTAAATAGTAAAGCAGTCCTTATTGATGAATCCTGAGGGGCTGAGGATTTTTTTTCCATTTCCTGCAGTTTTACTGCAAAAAGTCATATAATCGCAATTTTTGAGAAAACCTCCCTCAAAATCAAAAAATTTTCTCGCAACAATCATAAAAAACCCAAAAATCCTGATGGGACTGGACAAAAAATAGAACAAAAAAGTTTTTAAAATTTTTATCTGAAGTTAATATAAAGAGCTCAGCAGTCTGAGATCGTGCAATAAAGTGGATTTCTTCCATGGTTACAGTCTTTAATAAAAATATTCCCTCTTGTTTTGACAGACAGTGTTTTCCGGTACAGCTGCAGTGGAAGAATAGTATTAAAAACAGGGGCCTTGGCACTAAAAAGACAGCAACCTCAAAAGTTACTGGTTTGATTTGACTAATTTGGACTTCTGAAGCTTTTCATATTTATATTTTAGTTTTTAATACATTTTAAATACATATTTGTACAGTCTTGTGAATTTTGTCCATCATCAGCTTGGATTATAAATGCTTTATGAAGGACCTTCTAATATTCAGTATGAACATGAAGAATTATCACAGTGAAATACATGTTCATTTAGGCACCTGATTATTGTTTTGGGAGAGACTTGATAAATTGTGTCCCTGCCCTTCAATAATGATTGTGTGATATTTTATACATGAAAACTTCTCTTGCACCTAATATTTTGAACTATTATGTTCTTTATTCACTAAATATTATCATTCCTTGTCTACCTATCCACTGTTACCTATCTATTGCATGTCTCACTGTCATATGAGAGTGATTACTCCTTTGTTTCACCCTTTTTAGATTCTTTTATGGACCTCAGGGTAGAGGATGTTATTTGCTGTATGAATGTGTGTATTTAGGCTGCATAGATAAACTTTATTTGCAATGCAAATTATACCATTTTAGAAATAACACCAATAAAATAATGAATTTAAAAAAACAAGAATAATAGCAT
>JANJYP010264595.1:0-10389 GCA_024605115.1 Rastrelliger brachysoma | reverse complement strand
GTCTAGATTGGTTAGGATTTTTTTGCAGGGCAGTTATTAGAAGAAAAGTCAGAAACAAACACAAACAAAATAAAACAAAACAAAAAATGTTTAATTTTAACAGGATCAAGAACTAAATATCGTCTTCAACAATCAGCAACAGAATATTAATTAGTATCATCTCAGAAAATGTATAAAATGCAAACGATTGTTCACTTTTCAATGCAAGAATTAGTTTCGAAAGCAATATAAAAACAAACAGAGCTATTTTTGAAGAGGCTCTCATCATGCAGAAATTAACCCAGACAAATGTCATCTCCACCCTCCGTTAAAACAAGAAGCCATCACTAACCTAACCTTTGCCAATACTGTGTAGGTTGTTATATTGCATCCTGGCTGCAAGGTAGAGACCACATTTGACAATCCAGAGGGAGGGAGGAGGGGAAGGGGGAGTGGGGGCTGCTGTATTGTAGTGCCTCCGGGCAACGCTCCCAGTCAATATATATCTCCACACTCGCTCCTGCGCTCCCATTTGAGCGGGACGCGCTGCCCTCTCAGTGCCGCTGCAGAGGGGTGACAGCCAGCCACACCGGGACGCTCTCTAGGTACGAATGAATACATCTTTTCCTCTTTTAAGTAGCTCATAAGATACAAGCAAATTAGTTTATTAGCTTATAGATAGCAATATTTTATCAGGAAACGAAAACTAGGCCTGATGTGCATGGTGCTTTCTCTTGCATTGAGATTATTGTATTTTGAACTGCTGTCTGCAGTTTTTAAAACGTAAAAGGTTTCAATGTGAACTTTTAATTGTAGTTTTGTTGTAAATTATTTATATTTTTTTTATGAAATTTGGACACATGATTGTAGTTAGCAAATTAAAGGATTTTTTTCTATGCTGCATTGTTACTAAATGAGCACATTTGAAGCATTATAAAATACAACTCAGTTGCACATTACATTTACTTAAATGAATAATTGTGGAACATTGTAATAATTTATCATCAGATTCAGATGGTGTTTTCTTTACAAACTTGCATAGCAGGCAGGCAGTAAATATCTTTTCAATTTATTTGCAGTAAATTTATGACATGTCAAAAAATGGTTTGATTGCACTATTAAATTAAGGCTAATTATACCTGAAAAAGAACCGTAAAGAGGCAATGACCAGTTGATTATAACTGACAATAAAACTGTTATTTTGTAATTCTCTTTCTTCTTTTCCAGGACATTTTTCTTCTCAGAGACAGACAAGCAACTCATCATCCATAAAACCATTTAAGGTAAAGTTTTTAACATGAAGTATATATATTAATATCCATGCATTTTAAAACTGTTTACTTTACAGCACTTATGTGCATTTACTGACTGTACAAATAGTCCATCCCACAGGCTGTTAGTGGTGTGGTTGTTGTTGCGTGTAACTTGTCAAAGCTTTTAGTGTGGTGAACCTCCTTAATTTCAACAATAGATGTTCAAGCGGTTAGGCTTGTTTGATCATCAGCTCTAAAAGCTTAAAACAAGACCGCAGGGCTTGGATATAGGGCAGTGGGGGGGCCAAAGTGCACAGTCAGTGCAGAGGCAGGCGGATAGCAGTTGCTAGAAGAGAGAAAAAAATCTACTGTAAAAATGATTTTTATTGATTGGCTCGTAGCAGCAGCTGTTAGGCTCCATTATGAGCTCAAAGCCCAGGTCAGAGCCCTGAGGCGGACAAGTGAGCCTATCAAATGGTCAGGCACTAACGGGCCAATTCTGAGGGTCCAATTGGGAGAGCAGTTGGCAACAGCCTGCCACCCTGTGTTAGACTCACCAGGACTTTCATCATCATCCTTCCTGCTGTGGGTTTCACAGATGAGGTTGTCCACTGTCTCTTAATGTAACCGACCATCCATCACCTGTTTTTGCTTCACTGGTCTTCATTTCAAAAGTTTGTCATGAGCAGTCTGGGTTATAAAGAGAAGATAAGTTGGTGAAGTTTATTTTCCCTCAGCATCACACCGACTTTTATCTTTGAATGACCTGAGGAAAAAGACAAAATAAAAAGCCTCAAAGCAGATTGTTTTAAACTTAGGAGCACACTCCTTCATCTTCATCTTCACACACCGCAGGGTTCACCCAACGGCTTGGCTTAAAGTGTAATCAAGATAAAAAGTTTCTGTGATTTAATCAATGAAGAAAAGCATTTGCTGTTAGTAATTTAAATTTTATTTAAGGGATTAGCAGAGATGGATATTAATGAAAAGTATGGCATGGAATAAGTCTTGTAATTTTAGAAGAGGAAGAGGAATAGAAATAAAAAGACAGAACACAAAGTGCTTCTTGTAGAGTGATGAGAAAGAAGATTTTAGGACAGTGAATCATAAGATACTGCAAGTATACAAACTCTAGGCATTACATTTTATAGATTGGAGAAATGTGGCTAGATAGCAGCAATTATATGATATATAAAATCTGAAATGATTAATTTGTGCGAAGAGGTTTTTGTCCTCTCTTGCAAGACAGCAAATTACAGTATCAGTCAACCTATTGCATACATTATGTCATTCACAATTTCAACAAAATCCATGTACAAACAATGCAAACTTAACTTCTCTTTAATTCTTTATGAAGTTATGAGTCAACTCCAAATACCAAGGTAGTAAGACTAGATGAGAGGAAAACAGTTGAACTTATGCACCATGTCCTGACCCAGATCCCAGTCCTGGCACTAATGACGCCCTATAGGCATGACGCCAGGCTCTCATTAGGAACCAGGCCTCAAACCCCCAACTCCTTTTCCTTCCATACCCACTGTACGCAAACCTGCAGTCTGGTCATGATGTGCCTGTAGCCGGGCTCCGAGGGTCTGGCCCCAAACTCAAGCAGCATGCTTTTGAGTGTTGTGAGGCATCCTGCACAGGTGCAGAGTCCCCTGTGATGGCTGGTTTGCCCCCCAGCCCTGGGCCTTGCTAGCGCCTGGTACTGCACTGGAACTAATGAGTAGTGGCAGGTACAGTGAGAACAGAGCAACGTGGGCCTCCCTGCAGTTAGTTTAGTGGCAACCCTACACACATGTGCATAATGATATATACCACCCTTCAATGCACACATAACTTTATGAGATATTTAGACTCATTACAGAGCTGCTTCTGCAATGACAAATAAATTCTGAGGTTAAAATGATCAATACTGGTGAAATATTGAATCTCTCATCAGTTGTACCTGTGTTGATATTTTCTTTTTTCCAAGAATATGTCTTTCATTCATATAAATCTGTCTTGTGTGTTCACAGGTTCTACTCCACTTTCATCGAGAAAATGTTCTTTTTCACCCCCATTTACCTGAAAAACTGAAGAAAAACTCAGAGCGAGTGAAATGAACCCTGACACAAAAGTTAGAAAATCTAAAAATCTATCTTGAATTGTTGTAGTTTAAACACAATCACACAATCTTTATATTATACTTTATAAATCCATCATGTCCAAGGACGACGCTTGTAAAGTCACTTCTGCCAGCAAGCACAAGGAGCGCAAACCCAAGAAGCCTCACTATATTCCACGGCCATGGGGAAAACCCTACAACTACAAATGCTTCCAGTGCCCCTTTACCTGCATGGAGAAGTCTCACCTGTACAACCATATGAAGTACAGTTTGTGCAAGAACTCCCTGTCTCTGCTCATAGAGTCAGACTGGCCCTATAAAAAGGGCAACATCCTGCATCCAGACCAGCTGCGACCCTTTCAGCAGGGACACAGCATCCATGCTGCTGGCAAAGATGAGCTGGAGCAGGTAACGCGGACGGAGGAGAGACAGATGCAGCGAAGGAGTGTCGAGGAGGAAGGTGAGGACAGAGAAAGCCAGGGACCAGAAGATGAGGAGGAGGGAGGACGAGGGGAGCAAGCAGATGTTTCAGGGCTGATGAAAGAGGGATTCAATAATAACAGTAACAGAGGAGATGCTGCAGAGTGCACCACCAAGAAAACCAAAGCACCAGAATCAGAGCTTCTCATGGCCGACATGCTGTCCCTTGAAGACCAGCTTTTACGAGCACGCTCAGTGGAGGTAGAGGCCCAGCTGAAACATTATAAACTCTCCAAGACATGTCTAACAGCTCCTGGGCTGCTGTCAGAGCAGTGGCGGCTTCTAGCATCCAGCCACACTAAGGCCAAAGCAGAGAGTGCACAGTCCAGAGTGAGTAGTTCAATCCCCTGTTACCCTCCTCCGCCAAACCTTGTCGATTACCAGGATCCCACTGGACTCAACCTGTCAGTTCTTGGGGTAGGCTATCCCATCAGCCCCAGCCTCTTCTCCTACATGAACTCAGCCATTCCCTCCACTACCACAGGTCTCACTGCTCAAACACACGCACAGCTTGCCCAGTTGCCCTTCCTTGCATCTGCTGCTCAGCTGATGCACCCAGCTTCCAGTACTCACGCAGACAGAACCCTCATCCCCTCTCGCCTCTACTATCCCTTTCTGTGTGAGCACACGTTTGGACCGACCTCTAGTCCGAGTGATGCCAGCAAAGCACTCAAGACATCCCCAAATAGTTTAGAAAGCAATCCCTTGACCAGCTTTCAGTCCAAAGTCAATCTGTGGAAAGTACCTGCTTTGCGGCCAGGGACCACTGCTGTCTCCCCTGCTGGTTGGGTGTCACCTCAGAGAGAATCCCCAGACCAGGCCTACAGGCAGGGGGATAAACTGCAAGCTTCAGCCAAGGAAGGTAAAGTTAGCTGGGGACTCAAGAGGACAGGAGCCCCGCTGGGGAACCATGAGGCACCGATGGAGAAGAAGCCAGCTATGGGCTTCACTTCGGACCTTCTGAAGAATATTCAGAGCGCATCTAGTCTTAATATGGCATCAGATAAACTTCTCTACCATGGCAGGTAAGATTTTCCTCATTTTGTCATATCTCTCTTTTTAATAATTTGCATTATTGGTGGTAAAATTAATTAAAAGAAGGGCAGTAGAAGTATAAACATAAATAGTATAAATATAATTAATAGTTATAGGCATTTTGTTGCATTATTTTGCAGTTTGAAAATCCCTAAATATCTCCTATCTTTAGTTTACAGGATGCTCAGCTTCAGAACCGACCATCTGAATTGTGGTATAATGATCCTCTCACTAGCCCGAACAGTGAATCATCCTCTCTTTCTACTCCCATGGGACCCAATAGCCAGGACATGCCAGTTGCCCGCACAATAGGGGAGGGCGCTTCAGAGTCAGTGGCTGCTCTCCTCGGTGACCTTTCCAAGGCCTTGCAGGAGTATCAGGAGGCTGAGCGCAAAATCTCCCACCTGGAGAAGGAGGACCTTCCTGCACAGCGCCAACTCTGGGAACACCTGAGCAAAATCCGCAGCGAGCTCTCCCACATTCACCAGGCGCTGGAGCGGACAGCTCGCCAAAGTGATGGGCCTCTTGACCTTTCAGTCAAAAGAGACTCAACAGATTCAGTCGGTGATCAAGGCCTGAGAGAGGATGGCAGTCTCAAAGGCAATACTACAGAGACAGAGGAGGAGGAAGAGGACCTTGAGGAGAGGAAAGAGGACGAGGAGGATGACAGCGACAGGAAAGTGATGAAGGCTTCACTGGAAAGTCGAAAGCATTCATTGGATATGCTAATTAAGATGAGTCAGGCAGGTGCGTCAGTGGTGGGCGCAGAGGTTCTCTCTCCAGGTGGTCTTGGCATGAGGCCCAGTCCAGCTGAAGCCTTATGGCCGAGCAGAACTACTAAGTGTGAGGCAGACTCCAGCGTCCTGCTCTGCCCTGACGGCCGATCAGTAGTGTTCACCGAACTCCCCTCCTCTGCCAAAACCCCTAAAAGACCCCCATCCATTCAGCGGCTGGAAGCACATTGTCCTCCAAGTCCTTTGACAGCGACAGACAACTGAACCTCTGTTCCTCTGACTGTAACATAACTGAGTCTACATGACTGATCACATGCAGTTGTCTATAAAATTACTGGCATGCCTTTGATTTTCACTGGCTGAAAGAGGACTGCAATTCTTATTCTCAGTTTAACTTCACAAAAACCTCAAATATTTTGCACCTTATAGAACAAACAGAGAATGAATAACAAAATATGAGAGAAAAGTCTCACAAATGCACTATGGACACTGATTGTTACAACAAGACCCCCCTAAAAATAACTTTAAATGTAACATCAGCACTTATTTGTATTAGAATAATTAGACCAATTAAGTCCTTTAAAATCATGTTGAGAGACAATCTTTTGAATGGGTGTGTAAATAATGTAATTTTTAAGATAAATGTAAGTAAAATGTTTTAAAGGGTAAATGGTTTTATATGGATGTCATGTTGGGCTTGATTTCACTTGATGAAAATAAAATGTATAATACACACTGTATCTCTTGGAATAAATTGAGTAAAAAACAAATTGTTTGATTTTGATTTTTTTTATTCAAGTGGGACAGTAAAGAGGGGACAGAGCCATATGTCAGATGAATACAAAACATAAATAATAAGAAAAGATTTGATTAGAAAGGCTGTGAGAAATGCTATCACCACTATCATTATAATATAAAGTGACAAACAGATTCATAGTGGCTGTGCTAAAGGTGAAGCATCTCCTTAAGCTAAATGGTGATCAGTAGGTCACCTGTGTCCTGGCTCCTCAATCCAGGAGTCCCCCAAAAAGGTCAGGGCCCCAGGGCCAAGCTCTATATTGACTTAATAGAGGAGTACCTGTCTGGCCCCAAGGAGGACACCCAAAACAGGGCTGCCCGTATCCTGTGGCCCCTTCACCACCCTCACACTCCAGACACGGCAGCAAAGGTCGGCTGCCATAACTGGAAGAGCCTTAGTGGATGTTTAGTCTGAAAGGGTGAAAATACCTGTTTTTTTATTTTTCAATTAATATTTGACACTGGCTGAATATCTAAATTAAGTATTTACTGAAATCTGTAATTTTCTGAACCACACACACTCTATGAAAATTAAACTATTATCTAAACCAAAATAAGTGAACAAATTTAATTTAACACTAAATAAATATATAAATATACATAAATATCAATGAATATTAAACACTGAATTGAATATATCTTGTACATATATATCTTAAAAAAGTTAAACAAATACAGTTTCTCAATTTTAAAACTGATTTTGAATGATGTAGCTTGCTCAGTGCTTCAAAAAGACTGATTTATTTTTGGTAAAGTAAAGTTTAATGATAATAGTTTACGATTACCCCAAAATGTTTCAGTGTTCACATAAAATCATTTATTGACTTAGGGTTTTCTGATACATGCCAATCTGAATGCTATTCACAATGAAAAATTGCACCATATCTCTCCAATAGTCTTTTGAGATCAAGACCTAAGCTGCTAGCTCCCTCATGTGGTCAAAAAATTTAAAGCCACATGAGTATGGCACAAGTTCTCTAACACTAATAGTGACTGCCAAACAAAAAAAAGCTGCTATTTGTTTGACACACAATCTATTAAGATAGCTTGGCATGATCTGTTCTGGTCATGTCCCAACCCTATAATAATATTTGGAGTGAAATATGAGACTGACTAGTAACCAAGCTACTCACCTAGTTTGTATACTTCTATGGTGAGATATGTACTAATAATGCATTGTAATGTACTCCCAGCTCTGTCTTTGTTTGCTGTTTAGTTTCTCCCTTTTTATTTTGCTTTCTTAGGGATTGTTGTTGTTTATATGCATTATATGTCTTATATTGTTTATACACAATGTGTGTCTTATACCCTTCTATAAAATCTGAATAAATATACACTTTAAAAAGAAGAAGAAGAAACTGGTAGTAATGATCTTTGAGTTTGAAAATTTATCAGATAACAGATTGCTACAACTATTTTCAGCAGAGCGACTAAAATGTGCGCATATCCTTCCTCAAAAAGGCATGATCCTTTATATAGACACTAGATAAATGGGGGCAGCAATAATATAAACTGAAGCAGTGCAAGAGGAGCACAAGGGGGTAAGTTCCTATATTTTCTAACAGTATGTACTTCATTATCAAAAAAGCTATTGACTATTTTATTTGACAATGATTATTCATTCAGACAATTTTTAAGGCAATTATTTATTTTAGTACACATAGTGATTTTAATGCTGCTGAATGAAGTTTTATTGTTTTATCAGTGCAATGACAAAGTATCTATTCTATTGTTCTATTCTATTCATTAAATCAAAGATATCAAAGGTTTTACAATAATGAAAACCTTTAACATTATGTTCCATCTACAACAACAATTCAGTACAACTTTGTCAACATTCCAATAATGCACAGTCTTTCCAATGTTCACATATTTTCAGATTCTTTGTCGGACTGCCGTGCAAAGCAGCTGTCAAGCAAAGATGGCGCGAGTAGTCTTGTTGCTGCTTCTGCTTAACACCTCAGCCTGTTGTGGTTTCGGCTTAAAAGGCTGTTCTCAGAACTTCCCCAATACTAAGACCCTGTGGTGCTTTAATCACAACATTGTCAACCTCTCTGATGTTGTTAGCATGATCCCAGATAATATCACAACAATCAACCTGTCCAAGAACAAGATTGAGGTCATCGAACCTGGATCATTTAGGCGCCTACCCAGGCTCAAACAACTGGACCTGAGTCAGAACAAGCTTGTGTCTCTAAAAGGAGGAGAATTCAGAGGCCTAGACAGCTTGGACTTTCTCAATCTCACCTGCAACACCATCTCACAGATCCACTCTCGTGCATTTGATGGACTTTATAGGCTTCGATCCCTCCTCCTCGTCCATAACCTACTTTTAACAATCCCTCAAAGTATCTTTCATTTCCTCCCAATAATTAAAAAAATTGACCTTTCTCTGAACATGCTCAAGGTTTTCAGCTGTGAAGAGTCTGGTGGTTCTTCCACTCTTAGATGGCTCAATCTTTCAGCAAACAACATCCAGAAGGTAAATGTGAGCTGTTTCCCTGCCCTTGAGAGCATCGGGTTATCCAACAACACTGAGCTGGAGCTTCAGGCAGACACTTTTGCCTCCAACCCAAGGCTGAAGAGTCTGCATCTCCAGGGAGTTAAAGCAGATGTGCTGGGTGTACTTTCCGAGGAGACGAAAAGGAATCTCTCTTGGGTGTCATTTTCGTTGTTTGTGGAGAGATCTCCATTTAGCATCTGCGGACTGATGAAAGGAATGGACCAGCTTCAGAGACTGGAGGTACAAGTTATTTTTGTAATGTTGCATTCCTTTGCTTCAGCAGCAGCTACTTTATGTTGTGATGTTTTCAATATGTTTTAAATTTCATGTGATTTTTACTTGATGTAGGTTGACTTGAATGGATCCAAATTACTTCAGCCCAATTCCAGCCTCCTGGACTGTGCCACTCCACAAGAAATGTTCATTTTGCATGCAGACCTTGGGAATGTTGCACAGGCGCCGTTGGGTAAAGGGAACACAAGCAAACTTTATCTCATCAATTGTGGACTGAAGGAGATATCTTATACTACATTTGAGGGTTACAAACGACTGGAAAAACTGCAGATCAATCAAAACAAGGTCACCGTTCACCAGGATACTTTTCAAGGCATGTCTCACCTGACCTTTTTGAGCTTTGACAGGTGCAAAATACGAGACATCAACCCCAAGTGGTTCATACCTCTGAAGAATCTCACTCGCCTGTCTCTCTTGAAAAATGAAATCACTGAGTTGACCCCAATGGTATTCAGTGCCCTCACTAAACTTCAGGAGCTCTACCTGCAATTCAATCTGCTAAAATACATCACCAAGAAGCCTTTCAGCAAACTACGGAGGCTGCATAAACTCAATCTCAGTTTGAACATAATTGATTTCATTGAAGAAGGAACCTTCCAAGATCTAACAAGGCTCAGGTACTGAGAGTCCTCTGCTTGTGTGTGGTTATCTTTTCTCAACTTTTCCCTGTGTTCATTTATTAAACACATCGGTCTGTCCATTAGATACCTTGACTTAAGTGGGAACCGTATCAAGAGGCTGACACCATCCATTCTGTCTGGTCTGATGAATTTGAAGCAATTTGTTCTGTACAACAACCGCCTCCATTTTAGATCATATGAATCTCCTTTCATCAACCTTACGTCTCTGGAGGTATGTTACATTTGTTCAATCAATTATAAATACTTCAATCGAAGAAGGCAGACATTTAATGTGTAAATCTTTCTCCTTTATCTATCTTGTATTTTGTAGTATGTGGAATTGGAATACCAGGGACCTGGAGGACGAGGCATTGGTAATATTGGACCACATTTCTTTCAAAGTCAGCGCAATCTTACCTCGCTAGCCATCGGGCACACTATCATGGTTGATTTCCATCGTGACACATTTATTCCTCTGGTCAATTTGAAGTACCTATACATCGCAGGGGTGCTTATGAAAACAACCAACCTGAGCGCAGTGCTGTCCCCTCTGAAAAGGCTACAGAAGCTGACTCTTTACAGGACA